>OX465581.1:122141695-122369369 GCA_950022655.1 Alentia gelatinosa | reverse complement strand
GGGATCAAACCGGGTGCGGCCGGGTCCGTGACCAAACCGGGCCCGTGACCAAACCGGGCCCGTGACCAAACCGGACCCGGGATCAAACCGGGCCCGGGATCAAACCGGGCCCGGGATCAAACCGGGCCCGGGATCAAACCGGGCCCGGGTGCGCCGGGCCCGGGTGCGGCCGGGCCCGTGAACAAACCGGGCCCGGGATCAAACCGGCCCGGTTTGCTCCCGGCCCGGCCGCACCCGGCCCGGCCGCACCCGGCCCGGCCCGGTTTGACTCCCGGCCCTGTTTGACCCCCAGCCCGGCCCGGCTGCACACGGCCTGGCCACACCCGGTTTGCTCCCCGGCCTGGTTTGCTCCCCGGCCCGGTTTGCTCCCCGGCCCGGTTTGCTCCCCGGCCTGGTTTGCTTCCCGGCCCGGCCGCACCCGGCCCGGCCCGGTTTGACCCCCGGCCCGGCCGCACTCGGCCCGGTTTGACCCCCAGCCCGGCCCGGCTGCACACGGCTTGGCCACACCCGGTTTATTCCCCTGCCCGGTTTGCTCCCTGGCCCAGTTTGCTCCCCGGCCCGGTTTGCCCCCCGGCCCGGTTTGCTCCCCGGCCCGGTTTGCTCCCCGGCCCGGTTTGCCCCCCGGCCCGGTTTGCTCCCCGGCCCGGTTTGCTCCCCGGCCCGGTTTGCTCCCCGGCCCGGTTTGCTCCCCGGCCCGGTTTGCTCCCCGGCCCGGTTTGCTCCCCGGCCCGGTTTGCTCCCCCGCCCGGTTTGCTCCCCGGCCCGGTTTGTGCCCCGGCCCGGTTATCGCCCCGGCCCGGTTTACTCCCAAGCCCGGTTTACTCCCCGGCCCGGCCTGGCCCGGCCGGTTGAATGTTTGCGTACTGTAGAAAGCTAAGACTTAGGCCTATCTGTTTGCGGTGCAGCCCAGCTCAGGTGGGACATTGGAAGGTGGCACAATCAGTTGGTTGGTCGATCAGTCAGTCAGTCCATTATGTATACTATATGTATACATTAAAGGATTCCCATTTGACGAAATATACGACACAGGTATATCATGTCAATATACCATATATCTACTTTTAATATATTTATATATCATGTATATATATGTCAACAGATAGGCCTAATTCTTAGCTTTCTAACGACGTTTTGTTTATGAAAATCGCCCTGTTATTAGTGACACAATAGCAATTTCCCTTTTTAAAGTTAGAATTGTTAGAATCAGACATCTCAGGACGTCATTGGGGGATTTTCTCGGGATTTCCCGGGATTCCCCGGGGTCAAACGGGTACCTTGCCTACTTTTCCTTTTATCGTTCGTTGTTACTTTCGTTGTATAAACAGACGAACGATAACACAACGATGTGTTTTGTGCAACACAATGAAAAAAGTTACGTTGTATTTTCGTTGTACTATCGTTCTTCGCCAAAATTTACATGGTTTATCGTTCCCGGTTTATGCAACACCCCCCAGGGTCGCAACTTGACGAATAAATACGTTGGGGCTGATAACTTTTTTCTAGTAAAGATAAAGACTTCATTTTTTCGCCATTTCGTAGGTATATATCGACCCTTTAATACCACAAAAGAACTTTTACTAATATTAAAGAGAACCGAAGTTATTAATAGTTTAAGGGGTGTCGTAACGTGACTGCCTAAACTACACCAAAATAGCACAAATTGAGTTTGATATGAAGAAAGCTATGTAGGCCTATCATTTTATGCTGGGAAGATACATATATGAAAGTAATTAAAGACTGTGAAAACTATTTGATTCTATCTCTTTTTGATTTTATTTTATGCATGATTTTATGCCGGTGTCGTAACGTGACGCCCTCACGTTTTTAGCCATAATTTGTCTAAATATTAGAGTTATGTGGTATTAATGGTTCTAGACTCTGCCTTACAATGCCCTAGATGCATGGGAACCATTTAAACCATTCCTCAAAAAGAACTTTAATAAATATTCAAAATATAGCCCATTTGCTGCCATTTCGTGATTTTCGACCGTATGTGATCACATGACTAGCTAGAATTTTGCCATTTATAGGTATATAATAATACGAAAACGGGCTGACTGTCTTAGTACGTCAAAATACTTGGTAAAATTATTAATCAGATACATCCCTCTGCCTTCGGATTCGGGATGTATCTGATCAATACCCTGCCACCCATACACCCTGCCACCCATACACCCTGTCACCCATACACCTTGCCACCCATACACACTGTCACCCATACATCCCACAACCATACACCCTGCCACTCTGCCAACCATACACCTTGTCACAATACACCCTGCCACCCATACACCCTGCAATCCATTCACCCTGCCACAATACACCCTGAAACCCATACACCCTGCCACCAATACACCCTGCCACCCATACACCTTGCCACCCATACACCTTTCCATCAGACACAGTGCCACCCATACACCCTGCCACCCATACACCCTGCCGCCATACACCTTACTGCCATACACCCTACCACCCATACAACCTGCCACCCATACACATAAGGGTCAGATAAAATATCTATTCATACCAAAAACTACAATGTAAGTGCCTTATATCACAAAGTTTGATAACTTATTTAACTAGCGAATCAAATCAACGCTGAATGTGGAACCTTGTACATAGATCCAACATCATAAATATATTACACATACACCCTGACACCATACACCCTGTTGATATGCACCTTGTCACCTTACTTATATAGAACGTCCTGACCATGCTGTACAAGTTACAAAACAAGATGCAACCCACACCTTACATCATACACCTTGTCACCAATACATCCTGCCACCAGGCACCCTGCTCACCTTCCACCCTGTCACAATAGAATTTGTATTTAGTGTCAGATAAAATATCTATTTATAGGGGACAGAGCCATTGTTAGTTCTTTGTACTTACGAAATTCAACTGCCTTTCAATGTTTTACCATGGTTCCTTTGACACCCATCCCAGAGCATGATGAGAAAATAATTAAACCCAAGACATGATATTTTCCACATGGAACACTCTATATACATATGTGATCAGGGCTAGAGTTGTAACACTTCCCCATCATCACTCACTTCTTTTGCACCTCCATTAGTGAAGAACACCTACTTTTTCACCTCCATTAGTGAAGAACACCTACTCGGGGGGGGGGGGGGGGGGGGGGCATCATGGCGGCGCCCATGGGTCATAGGCTATATGCTGTATACCAAAACCATCAACTACAATGTAAGTGCCAGGTACCTCAAGTCACAAAGTTTGATAATATTATAAAACGTACCTGTACTTGGTAACTTGATTTACTAGCGAATAGAATGTAAGGTGAACGTGGTGTATTGTATTTAACACTAGTATCGAAAGAGTCAATATTTTGTCCAAAGGGAAGGAAGAAGCCTGAAACTCCAGTATCTGGATAGGTTGTCGGGCATGTTGCATTGATGAAGCCAATGAGCGGTATCACTGATAGAAGGTAGCGTAGTGCAGAATGGTGGTTCAATGCCATGTCGCTCCAGTGCTAGTATCCAGTCACATCTGCAGTGCTCTGGAGTGATGTCAACAAAGGTTCAAAGGTAACTGACTCTAGTTTTCAGCTAAGCTTTATCTAACCAGGTCTGCTACAAAAACCAACCCAAGACGTTTGACATAAAAAGGATATAGACCAGAACTGATCCTGATACACATCTGGGACTGTTCCATAAATTGTATATCTGTACAGAATATATAGAGACATGTACGTAATATATGGAGACATAGTTTGTGTGTCTGAATGGAATCTGTTCAGAGGTTTTTTTATCAGCAATACTCACGGAGTTTGAAGAACGAGGTGAGTATTTCTAACCAAAATATCGAGGAATTCAGTAACATTCACTGTCTCTTTATTATTATATACCCAGAAATTAATTTTTTTAAGGTTTTTATTTCTCGCATTCAAAATGTACATTTTGTTCTTCCAAGCGGGAAATATTTAATGTTAACTTTGTCTCAACGCAACAATAACAATTTATATACAGGGGGATGACAGATATAAGATTTTCTCATAAGAAACAATATAAATCATAACATCACTAAAAATGCCATTCTAAAACTCACTAAATAGTAGAATGAGTGGTCACGTGGTACGGAGGGATGTATTGATATTCTTTCGTCACTCAGTGACGAACAGGATTTGTACTACTAGTCAGCAAAGGTTTCGAGTTTAAGAGTGTCGCTATGCGCAGTGGTATGTGAGAATGTCATAGCAGCAGCAATTAAGAATGTTCACATTTTGCAGTCATCAACATCGGAGCTATAGCACATAACACAATATAAACTGTAGATGTTAATCTGCGATGCCAGTAACCTCCACATATATCAGTTACATATATACAATATTGCTGATAATATGCAATCTATGGTTATTATCATATTGAAAAGCTAAGCTAGACTTTCTATTCTAACTGCAATATTGAAACATAAAGAAATCTTTATTGGATGTTCTCATATATGAACTATGTGGGATTGAACTACTTGAGAAAAGCCACATGTAAACTACGAGGGATAATCTCATGTAAACAACAAGGGATAGTCGCATGCAAACGATGGGGGATAGTTACACATAAACTATTAGGTATAGTCACATGTATAACACAGTTTTCAGAATTTACTGAAAGTAAAGAGAGCTAAACTCAAATAAATTCTACATATATCGGTAATTACTATATACCCATGCTGTATATACTGTAAATACGCACCGTTTTGGCATATGACGTAAAAATACTGTACGAACCACTGGTCCGTACACTAAAATACGGACCACCTAGCCATACACATTCATTAAAAATTTTCTTGTTAAGATAGATGAAATTGATTTTTTTTTTAAATTTCGGGTATATAGTAAATATATAACGTCCAACGATGCTTGTACAAGTCACAGAATTCGATGATAATTTACTGTTTGTACGGAACTAGGCGTAAACGCCTGGGTCTGTACAAACAGTAAATTAGCATCTCGTTCTGTGAATTGTACAGCATGGTCAGGACGTTCTATATAAAGGCTGTTTCACAACAATCACCTGTCTGTCGATGATTGGAGTATGGAATTATCTCACCCCTGGTACAAGTTTAGCCATAGGAATAACATTAGAAAAAAATACTCAACGATCAACCCCGTAGAGTGACAGTACTACACCACGGCCATGACATACTGAATTTCAGATGACGTCATATGAATTTGCTAAGTATATATTCAAATTATTCTGAAATTGTGATTGTTTAATATCATAGAAAAGGGGTGAGATAAATCCAGAACCACACTTGAATCGCAAAATACTCAATACTCCACTTGTTTGGTTGGGCTGTAATCGTCACTCGGCTTTGCCTCGATGACGATTGTGGCCCTTCCAAACTCATGGAGTATTGTGTATTTACACGATTCTCGATGCACTTCTATATAACTACGCAGCAGTTTGTGTGTAGAGAAGCATATATGTGGACTACTTGGCAAAAAGGAAAGGCTTGCAAAATGGGAGGCAATTATGACGGTAATGATGTGACTACGGGGTGCTTGAGGAGACCACAGGGTGGTTGAGGAAAAAGCAATACTGGATGGAATCTAAGGGGTTCCCACACAGAAAGATGATGAGCGTGGTGCTGCAATGCCAGATAGTAAGACAGGGCGGGATGCCCTAGAAAATGGCCTAGAGGGTGGATCAGTTCAAATCATGTCTCCCTGCTCCCCGCTGTGCTGTTACATGTTTTGATATCAATGTAAAGTCTTTCTGTTTTGGGGCGTGTTTTTATTTTTTGTTTTTTTCTAAATTTTTGTTTTCATTTAGTGTACATAGTTATCACTCACTGTCATGTATGTCCAATGTTCTGTGTTACATGTATGAAGTTTCTCATTTTTGGTTTTGTGGACAGGCGGCTGTAAACCACGAGAGGTTGATGCGTAGTAATACACAAGCGTTAGCGAGTGTATTACGACCTCAACCACGAGCGGTTTACAGAGCAGCCTGTCCACAAAATCAGCGTTTGTTGCATTTATTATCCATCTTTTCAAATAAATTAAACCCAGTAATTTCCATATTAACGGGTATTACAATGGGAACTATTTCTTTGCTCTATAGCAAAAAGGACTATTTTTCCAGTATACCCATCTTCAAGGGAGGCTATTTTTTTTATTCAAGATGATGGGATTATGTACAATCATCTCCAATGGACGCTCTTCCTTGAACCGATCCAAATCGACATTAAGACAACAGTGCACGACAATATTAAAAAGAAACGAGACAGCGTGATTGTCCAAGAACAAGCATATTTTATTCAGATGTTTTTCAGCTCGGGGCTTTTATGGCCACAGTTTGCAGGTTATTTGACTCCACGAGTGTCATTTTAGTCAAAGTCAATATCTGTTATTCAATCAATCTCAGAGTGTCTATGTTAGAAGAAAACGATGCAAACGGCAGTTGTTTCCGGACACATATAACATTAACATTTAACTAGACAGGCGAAGCATACATACTTGAACAACACAGTAAAAGGGGTATCCCACTATCACGATTTGAGCCTCCGACACACTACGATAGCCTTACGACAAGCGTTCCAATGAAAAAGTGAAATTTTTATCGGAAGGAACGGGTCTATTGTGAAAGTGGGTTTTGTGTTCTGATAGGTAGGTCTTCCGACAAAATCAAACATGTTCGATTTGTCGTAATGGTAAAAGTTCATCGGAGTGTGTCGTGATCATTTCCCGCTATGTTAAATGTACTGAAATTTTTTTTTCCTCAATTCTTTCAAAAACAAAGACGGTGACAAATAGTTTTTAAAAATTAAATCTATAGTACTCCACAAAACTATCACCTGTAAAAGTTTGAAGAAAATAACACGGGTTTTTACTCTGTGAAGCTCAACTTTTTAAAATTCCTGTATATCATTCAAGGCAAATTGTCCGATATCATTCAAAATAATATCATATATGTTTACACATACACACACACTCATATATGTATACACATAGACACACACCTAAATATGTATACACATACACACACACTCATGGGTTTATTCAATAATACATTGGGACAAACCCCAGTCCTACACATCAAGGTATACAAGTCTAAGATTAAAACAACTAATTAGATATCGAAGTAAGATTAAAAATCGACTGCTCAGGTGAACAGTTAAGAGCGGAATGTTGTTTAACCCTTTAAGGGCGAATGATGCCTTGAGGCATCAACCAGGCCAGGGCGAATGATGCCTTGAGGCATCATCCAGCCCAGGGCGAATGATGCCTTGAGGCATCATTTCTCAAAAATCTACAAAATCGTTTTTAACAAAATATAATAGAGAAACATTAATGAAATTTTCACAGAATGTATGTATGATACTATTATTAGTATTTCTATTAAAAAGAATTTAAATAATTAAGATTATATATCATATCATGCGATTTAACAATTGTATTGTAGGTTTTAACGACTGTGTGCCCGTCCCCTAGCGGTATAAAGTGCCACCAGCACCCGTCCTCCAGGCAGTAGCTTGTCCGCAGGCACCCGTCCTTAAAGGGTTAAACCAAATTAGCGTCACCAAGAAACCGCATCAGGTAACTGGGATCAGGTAACTGGGTAACCTGGAAAGTATATGTGACGCAAAACAACAATTGATATACCGCAGTGAATAAACCTGTGAAGGGTATTGGTTGATAATTTATATTTATATAAACGGAGTTATATAATAATATAATATTAGTACAACAATAATCATTAAGTAATACGATAATTATTGTGATAGAATGATTGAGACGAAGACGTGAATGGCGGAAAATATCAAAAACAGGGCAGAAACCCGCTAGACACAACAAAGTTCAATTAATACAAAAATTTCGTAGCAATTAAATCTGAGGAAGCAACCGACATAGAGGTTTCATGCAAATAAGAGTAAACCGCCGAGGAAGACCAATTACCTCGAGCCTTGATATCATTGAAATCCACCCCTATGTCCTTTAGAAAGGTCGCCCCTCCGTGCCTCAACGAGTGACAGGAAACCCGGTCATCTCCAAAGCCACACAACCTTGAAAGAAATTTCAATTTATTATTAACTTTCTGGTTATTTAGTGGCAATAGAACCTTACCCGAGGGTAATTGTAGCAGAAAATCGTCTGCATGAGGATTATACCGTGAAAGATATAAATTGAAAAATTTGTACAGACAAAAAATAGACTCTGGGATTTCGATCAAAACGGAGAATTTTTTTATCTAGACCTAACTGATCTACTTTAGATGAAGTAATTTTAATTTCCAAGTGATTACTGGAAATAGACAAGTCTCTCCTTCTGAGAGTATGACTGGAAATTGTGAAATGCGATTTCCTTAATAATCCTCTAAACCCTAAGAGGAAAGAAATTCAAATAACCAAATCTTCATCTGAAGACATTTCTAATTTTGAAAACAGAGACCTCATATCTAAAACTGTTATGGGATATCTGGAATTCAAACTGTTATTCCCAAAACGGGTTAAACCTTTTATGGTCATCTTAATAAGAAAATCCGATGACATATCATTATGACCTCTCATTTTATTCTCGAAATTGACTGCTGAGATATAATTTCTGATAGAAATTGGTTTTAGATATTGTGACAAAAGTACACAATATAACGATAAATGAGAATTATTAATTGGGAAATAAGACCATTCCCTATCGTCGCAAAAACGATAATAGCAGGATAACTGCTTATTCCTGACCTTCTTAGTATTTTCAGAAACACACCCTCGTAGAACCAACTTCTGTTTAACCAACAGAGATTCCAGGACCTTATCTGGAATTAAAACCGAACATTTGATTGTCTGAAAGTGTTTTAACGATTTTTTCTGGTACACCCCTGTAATTTAAACGAGACAATTGATCAGGTAAAATATTACCAGATGATCTGATATAAGAAGCTACTAGGCTTAAATTGTTTAAAAAACATACCCAAAACAGCTCTCGTAACCAAGCCATGCATTGCTTGTTCCTGCTATGACCAGTATTGATCATAGCCAATACCTGCATGTTATCAGTGATAATGCTTACTCTGCAGTTTTTATAACAATGTGACCAACGTTTAACACCGAGCAATACAGGCCAAAGTTCATACAGATTAATATTCTGTTCTATAATTTCCAATTCAGGAGATTTCTCAAAATGAGAATTTTCAATAATTTCACATTTATTATCGTTCCAGGAACCATAGAAAAAATTGAGGCCTGCCCAAGCCCCGAAACCTAGCATAGAAGAGTCCGAAATAATAGGGCAATGATTACATTCGCGTTGAATAATTTCCTTGCCATTAAAAATATTACAAAATTTGTACCACCATTTCAGATCTTCAAGTAAATCATGGGTTAATTTAATTTTCCCTCGTTTTGGGCTTGAGGCAGATAAATCGAAAATCCTGCGACTAAATGTTCTGCCTCCACGTACCACCTGAGAACAGAAAGAAACTAACCCCCCTATCTGTGCTAACTCTTTTTTTGATACCATATTATTTTCCCGGATTGTTTCAATCAATTTCTTGAGTTTTTCGATTTTACCTTCAGGCAAAGATTGTGTCAATTCTTCAGAATTTATCAAAATCCCCAGAAAAACAGTCGATCTCGAGGGATCAGTCACTTTTGACATGGATACTTCAAAGCCAATATTGCAGAGAATGTCAATAAGTGCATTACGTTTTGTTAAACAATCAATATAGTCAACTCCGATTACTAGAAAATAATCCAAATAATTGGTGATTCCAAATATACCATTCTGACTTGCTATGTCAACTACCAAATTGGATATTCTGGTAAAAATATTTGGTGCGCATTTCAACCCGAAACACAGATGTTTGTCTTCGAAAAACTCTGGTCCATTACCTAAATCCCAAGAAAAACCTTGAAAATTGTTTGATCAGCTCGCACGTTCACTGAGAGATAGGCTTATTTGATATCTACTACACTTAAAAATTTGTTACCTTTTAGGTCTTTAACAGCATCATAGACCGAATTATATGAAAACGACTCATAAGTAGTATCCATGAAATTGTTTATACTAGTTTTATCAGGGCTTGAGCAGTCTGTAATAGGTCTAAGTTTACCATTTGACTTAATCACAGCGCCTAAAGAATGAACGCATTTAGGTTTTACTGAGGCATAGGCTACTTTACTCGATGAAAGTTCACTTTCGATTATATCGGTCATTTCGCGATAAATTTCGGGTTCCAGTATAGAATTATAATTTTCACAACAGTAGTTAGTGTCACACCCATCATCAACTATTGAAAAACCGTTTACAAACCCTTCATAAACAAATTTTTTATCAAATTCCGTTAATCCACTGGTACTATTAGGCTCCCAGAGGTAGTGCCTAATCCAGCATAGTTTTAGTTGAGCCTCAAATTCGCCTATAAAATGGTTACAATTACAAACATTGTTGATACAGTCTATATCAAAATCTAACAAATTCTCTGAATCCCAAATAGGTAAATAAATATCGTTTGGTTCAAACCCGGACTCCGACTCCACTGATATGTCAGAGTTAATCTCAACGGTTTTTACTGTTTTCAAATTCAAATCTGAAAAATTATCAAACTTTACATTTTGGATATCAACGATAGAATTTATCGAAAAAGTACCACCTTCGTCTTTTTCTGAACATATCGTATCCAATTCCACATCAGATACTTGACTTTTATCCTTTTGAGCAACGTATGGTAAATCCGTGTCAATAATACTCAATCTACCACTACCGTTAGCGTTATTTGACCTGACCTGACCTGATTTTTCTGGAATGCGGTCAGTCACGTGGTTTCTATTAAAAACATGACACATTGTATCAACTTTACCGCAAGTATCTAGGTTACTCGGATATGCATTTCATTTGGTATTTGTCTTCTTGCTTTGACAAGAGAAAGCCCCTTGACTACTGGAGTGACAAACACTGCAACAATGGCGATATCTACAGTTTGTAAAAGTAAAACCATTTTCTTGCTTGTTATAAGCGTTACAAGTGTGAGAAAAACTAGAGTTTGTCGCTTTTGTCTTGATCTGTTTTGCATTTTTGGCATAAATTGTTCCATCATACGACAAATGCCTAACAATATCGCTAGGATCGATAGTATCAAATGATTTAATACCTTTTTTGTTTGCTCTTTCTTTAACAGATTTATCGTACCTAATCAATGCTTCGCTTTGAAAAACTTGTGTTTTAGCCTTTTCTGCAAGTAGAATCTGATGGTCGATTAAACCAGAAATATCTTTCCCATTTTCAAACATCTCCTTTAGCATTTTCAAATTTACTAACACCAAACTTTCGTATGAGTTAATTTTTTCCCCCTTCTCAAGATATCTGGAAGTATCATATTTACCAGATCTCTTTTTCCTATCGTCAGAACTTCTGGATCTCGACTTGGATTCAGAACTCGCACTTGAATCTCTTGAGCTGCTCGGGGAAGATCTTGTAGAAACTTGTCTGCGATGCCGGGACTTGGAACGATTTCCTCTTGACTTCCCATTATTTGTTGTCACCAGACGAAGAATGGTAGAAATCGACGATTCCAGATTATCCATCCTCTTCTCCATCTTGGAATTCGCTCCACCCGTAGCTGCTGCAGAAGAATTCGCATCACCCACCTCCGAACTCGCTGTCGCTCCAGACTGCCCGCCGGCTTGCCCGTCTCGCGAAGTCGCTGTAGCCCTCAATTCCACATTTTTATCCACAAAAACATTTGGCATACCATCCAAATATTCCCCAAGAACATCCATTCCTGAGTGTATATCATCAGCCTTCATAGAAGGCGCCTTCTTCCTTGACCGACCCATGCTTTAGGTCTTTTAACCTCTCCGAGATTAAAAATTTACTGCTCAGGTGAGCAGTTAAGAGCGGAATGTTGTTTAAACCAAATTAGCATCACCAAGAATCCTCCGGTTACCGCATCAGGTAACCGGGTAACCTGGAAAGTATACTTGACGCAAAACAACAATTGATATACCGCAGTGAATAAACCTGTGAAGGGTATTGGTTGATAATTTATATTTATATAAACGGAGTTATATAATGATATATAACCGTTGCCTCCCGGACTGGATCTGCATGAAATGAACATATGGAATGTGAAGGAACAAATGATTGACTCTGCTTGTTGGCATTAATCATATATATTATGATATATATATGATCACTTTATGTGAATAATTGAATAAAGTGAAATAATAATAACCGCCAGTAAAGAAAATTTTTTGTTGAGAAGTGTTCTCTATGGCAGCTAGCGAAGTGGTGAGTGCTTAGTGCCTAGTCCTCAATCAACTGCAATGCCCTCTGGTAGGGGCGCTGTTCATTCTGGTACCAGACTATCGCGCCATCCAGTGGTATCCACTGGTACTCCCGGCTGGTTATATTTATATAAACATCTCTTTATATTTCACATAACCGTTGCCTCCCGGACTGGATCTGCATGAAATGAACATATGGAATGTCAAGGAACAAATGATTGACTCTGCTTGTTGGCGTTAATCATACGCTGGAGATACAACAAAACAGTCCACGATGACCAATCTCCCAGCTCCTTAATGTCTGCCAGGGGGATGCCGATGTGATGTAAAGCGGTGGCACCTCCCCTGCTCAAAAAATGCGAAGTAGCTTCGCTTAATCCATTTACCACCAAACAATTAGACTGTTTAGTCGACAACCAATAGTAAGTACCTTTAGTTACCAAAACATTTTTCATATATGAAATCAGTTGATCATTATGTGTACTATAATCAACTGATTCTAATAATCTACATATATAATAATAAATACAAAAGGGAGAATTCCTAAGCCTTTTAAAAGGAATGGAAAGGACTTTGTCACCAAATTAAATGGTTTTTGATCTAACAATATTAATAATTATACAATCATTTTTAAATTTGATTTTATCAATAGTGATGGCAAACCCTTCTTCAACTAAGTTAGATTTTCTGAGTAATGGGCCTTGCCCTCTTAACCTCTGACCCTATACATCTCTTGATTCTTAGAAGTGTCTGTTTAATCTTAAAGTCGTCAATGTCAATGTGAGGAATACTATTAACTCGATGTAACACCCAGACTGCGGATAAATAATTTAAGATAGAACTATATTTAAATTTTTCAGCCATGAATGTTAGATATATAAACAAATTGTGGTAACACTGGCTGGTAAGGGAATAATTTTAAATTCATCACAAAACTTTAAATAATGATTCCACTGGCAATGTCTTGTCGTACTAATATTTGCAGACATCCATGATGACTGGTAAAATTTCATCTTCTTCTCCAGACCTAAAAACAACAGAGACCGTCTGTTAACCAAGGTGGAATTTGAACGTGAACCCTTGTATCATTTAGTCTAGAAAGAAAATCTGGAATTATGTTATCTTCTGACTTAATATATATCTAGCTGATAGTTGAAAATCATGTATTGCACTGATCCAAAAAATTTCCCGTAACCATTTCATTGTGTCCACATTTCTACTCCTACCAGTGTTTAATGCTTGGACTACTTTGGTGTTATCTGACAAAATACTGATATGAGAATTTTTCCATAAATGACTCCATCTTTGACATCCTACCACCACTGGCCATAATTCCAAAACATTTATGATATGTTCAAATTCTTCAGATGGGGGCCTAATCCAGTGATGAGATAATCTGTGATTTTCTGGAATTCGGTCTAGTTTTGACTGCCAAACTCCGAAAGCCCAGTCTGTACCCCATCTAGCCCCAAATCCAGACATGGAGGAATCAGTTTCCATTTCAAGAATATACTCATTTTTCTTAATCAAAATCTTTTCTGATCCGTTGAATATTTCTAAAAAACGACTCCACCAGTCTATATCATCCCTCAACCATTCCGGTATTCTGCAGTGTTTTAATCTATCCTTCATATACTTTTGGAAATTTATCAATCTCCTAGAGAAGGTTCTGCCTCCTCGTACGACAGTGCTAGCATGTGCTAAAATTCCTTTAAGCACAGCTATTTCATGATAAGTTGCTGTGGATTTTTTCTTCGGGCAAACTTACTTTCATATCTATGCTATTTATTTCGATTCCCAAATAAGTTACAATTTTGAGAAGAAGGAATTAACTTATGCCAAGAGATATCAAAACCCAATTCTTTGAGCAATTTAATCAACTTATTCAAATTCTCTTGACATTCTTCTTTTGTCTTACCCACCACCAAAAAATCATCCAAGTACCCAAATGCACTCACAACACCTTTCCTTTTTAAACATCTGACAATAAATTCTGAAACTTGAGAAAAAATGTAGGGGGCATAACTTAAACCAAAGACAAGTCAATTTGATTCAAAATATTCCTCTGAATCGCCCCCCCCCTGAACATCCCATTTAAATCCTTGAAATTTTCGATTTTCGGGCCCAACTGGTATTGATCTATAAGCCTCTCTTATGTCTACCACTGCAAAGAAATCACCTTCTTGTACAATATCTGTGATGTCATCAATCTTTGTTTAACAAAATTTCTGACAGACCGAATCCATGGAATTGTTGATACTTTCTATAAAAGGTTGTTTGCAGTCAGTTATTGGCCTTAACTTGCCTTCACCCTTTTTTCTCACCGCCCCCATTGCATGGATGCAAGTTGGGGGTTCTTTAACTTTAGTGATTTTTCCTTCTTGTAACTCTCTTTCAATTGTCTCATCCATTTGATGTTTAAATTCCGAATTATAGATACTACCATAGTTTTTCCTATAATAACAACCTTCGAAATCGCTATCCTCAATTGGAAAACCATATTTTACGCCTGATAAAATATAATCTGCATTGTCATCCACACCACTGCATGAAAACCACTATTTTACATATATATATACGCCATCGCGATAATGCATGTATCGGCTGTATCGTGGCTTGTTTATACTTGTATACACCTCTTATACGGTGAAAAATTGGGAAAAAAAATTTCCAATGCTGATACCCACAAGGGAGAGCGAACGAACAAATATTTACATTACACCTCTTATACGTGTCTACGTTTCGGGCGTCTACAAGACAGTTTCCATATGTAGACGCGCGCGTAGTTTGCCTCACTGTCCACACATTGAAATGGTGTTTGAGAGTAAGATCTATTAGAAAAACAATTAAAAGAAACCATAATGCAAGGTTTACTGTGTGTAATTAATCAATTTACACTTGATTAGGTTTTCATAAAATAAATTGGTAATATAAGATTGCAATTTTCATATAATACAGACTTGGATGGTTAATGGAAAATGAAATATGCTACCAGTAGTGTCCCAAAGTGGCAGAGAATGGAACTTTTTGAGATTGTATATACAATGGAATCAGGCGTATATATGACGTATATAAGACCGCACCATGGACATGTATATACGCCACTAGATAAGGTGTCTACAAGACGGATAACAGGTCTAACTTCTAGACGCAAAATCCTACTGTAAGACGTGTTTCGTATACATATGTAAAATAGTGGTTTTCGTGTAGTGCACACAATCCGTTTGAACACATTCGTCATAGAAGGCACAATACTTCAACTGATTCGGTTGACCACCTACCGTGTGTGTACCTGTACACGAGTGCTCACATGAGCGATAATCAGAAGAAATAGTTTTACCGTCAACCTTTTTATCAAAAGAACCCGAAATTTTTTGATAACTTGTCCGATCACCTTCGGAATTTACACCATATATTACACCGTTTATGTCACCTGTCAATATCTCCATATTAACGTTTATTTCGCAACCGTGAACTAACTTCCCTCCCTCATGGGTGCCGCCATCTTGGTTAGGCAACCCACCTGCGTCAACTGACTTTCCCACGCTAGGTTCTTCTGAATCCGATTCCTGCGAAACACCATTATTTACACTATTTACACTTATTGAAACTGGATGAAAGTTTTCAACCTCCTTCTTAAGACCTCCTTCCATACTTTTACTATTCTTAAAACTAAAAGAATCGCTGCTTTCGCAATGAACGACCTCTGCGCCAGAATTTCACGTGAGTCTCCTCACGCCCGCACAATGGTTAGTATTGATAAATTTTCTTTTTCCTGGTTTTACGTACACATCTAGATTTTTAGGGTTTTCCTCTAAATTTGTTAGAGTCTTGTTTAGAGGAAATTCAAAGTTTCATTTGGCGTCCTTCTGCTCGACTTTTGTCTTGCGGCAAGTCAAGACCGAATGACTTGACGCACAGTGCGAGCAATCATGCTTATACATGCACTTTACCCACATACAACCTTCCTTGGAATTGTACTTCCAACATACACCCGGTGTTCTCTCACCTGTCTGAGGTTAACGAAAGAAAAAGTAGTTTCATAGTTCAAATATTTCTCAGTCAAAAAACTCTCCATATCCGAAGCCTTGTACACCTAACTTATCACACTTTTCCCTCATTGCCTGGTCATACTCTTCAAGAGATTTTCCTGTATGGGTTACCTTCCTATCCACGAGATAAGCAATGTTGTCTGCATAACCACTTGTATCCTTACCTGACTGCGACAGACTGCGCAGTAACCCCATACTCGCTGACAACATTTGATCATAGTTTGGTATGTCGACATGTGGTGGTAAATAAGGATTAAGCGAAAAGTACTTCGACTTACGTTTTGCCTTGCTTTCTCCGCAGTGGTGTCCCGGGCATTCTGAAGTGCCTGCTGCCTGTGCCCCTCTCACGTCTGGTGGGAAGTACGATGAGCGCGGAGCTGGATGCGTTTGATGAAACTGCTAAGTCATGGTTCCTCGTCCAACGTCTAACTGTGTTGCCCTGAAGTGCTCTTGAAGACGTGTTGCCAGCCCTCTCGAGTCAATTGCCGCCCCTCAACCTTTCTCTGCTGCTCCTTGACTGTCTTTGGAATGTGGTGGCGTTGAGAGTTTTTCTTCATCTTCTAAACGAGACATCTGAGGATCATTTACCACAAAATGATTCATTGCCGCAACTACCGAGTGAACTTGCTGCTTTAAGTCGTTCATGTCTTGCCGCATTGTTGCATTTTTGAATTGAAGAGACGCTAGCCATGGTGCTGGTGCCTTTTCCATGCCATCATTTTGATTTCGTCTTGGTCTACCCAAGGGAATAGCGATACCTTCTCTTTCGATTTTTTCATCTTCTCTCCCCAATTCGTCCACCTCTTCCGCAATTTTACAAAATGGGCATTCCTTGTGTGAACGAGCATCAAACTCTCTCATTCACTTTAAACACTTTCTCATTTTGAGTGGTAAGTGCCAAAGTAGAGGAGAAGTGAAGAAAAAATGTTGTTGAGAAGTGTTCTCTGCCGCAGCTAGCAAAGCTGTGAGCGTTTAGTGCCTAGTTCTTAATCAACTGCAATGCCCTCTGGTAGGGGCACTGTTCATTCTGGTACCAGACTATCGGGCCATCTGATGGTATCCACTGGTACTCCCGGCTGGTTATATTTATATAAATGTCTCTTTATATTTCATATATATATATATAACATTATTCTGGTATAATAATAATTTAAATCCATAAATTAAAAAATTATAGATATATATATTATTATATATATAAATCCTTCTTGCTCTCTTATTGTTGGAGATATTATTATAAACAATGGAATTATATATAAATATAATGATATAAGGGTATACAGATTATTAATGAATAGTATGGTACATAGAAAGACGACTGAGTTTGGGCGATAACTGTTATATTAATATAAAATAACCTAGTTAAAAAAAAAAATTGATACATGATATATAGTATAGCAAAAAAGTTAATTTTCTAACATGCAGACGCAGCATTTCAGTTAATCGAGACAGTTTTATCAGAGTTTGTCGGAGTGTGTGGCATTGTGGCTAATGCTAATATATATATATAGATATAACTGCTTATAAGCCGATCCCGGTTAAAAGCTGACACCCCTCCCACACACACACACATACACACTTTGG
Source organism: Alentia gelatinosa (assembly GCA_950022655.1). Classification (NCBI taxonomy): domain Eukaryota; kingdom Metazoa; phylum Annelida; class Polychaeta; order Phyllodocida; family Polynoidae; genus Alentia; species Alentia gelatinosa. Next base: position 122,351,487 of record OX465581.1, on the reverse strand, counting down.
GTTCTTGGCCCCCATCCCCCCTCCCCCAGAATTTTCGGTATAAAATATATAACTGTTTCAATGAATTGTATATACCAATATATGTTTTTAATTGTTTGCACACTTATGGCCAGTGTCGTAACCGTGGTCTTCTTTTCAACCCGTTCCGACACACTCTGACACACTCCGATAAAACCGTCTCGATAGCTCTACGATTGGAAAATTCCTTATCGTAGCCCAATCGCAGCACTTTTCGCAGTGTGTCGGGACAGTGGGAGCCCGCTTTAACGTAACGTAGCTATGTATACGATGGATAATAAATATGTATATATACATTACTCACTCCCCTTACAACCACTGACTTACCCGACCTGACCTGACCCAGTTGGCTGAGTGCCCGCCGGTTCAGCCCCCGCCTGCCCGTCTCCCCAGTCCCCACCACTGCCGCCACACCAGGGAGGTGGTGGGTTTTTTTAGCCATTTTTATTAAGGAATATTTGTGTTTCACAATCACCGAATTCGGGCCCCTGTCGTCCATTGGGTGAGAAATCCTCTTTCATAGTTTCGTAGAAGTGACCCTGATCATTTGTCGGGACAAAATACATCTGTAAGACACTTCAGAGGGGCTTGAACTATGGTCACTAATGGTTGAAAGTGGTGCCACATATTGGTATTTTTTTTAAATAATTTCATCATTTATAGATATTTGTGAATCTAACTAAATAGTTCTGTGATTCCCAATTCAACATTTCCAGTTTGCATTTATATCATAATAAACATATGGGGACCCCCTAGTTTGAATTGATAAATAAGGTTTTATTTGTTATTTTGAATCACACACAATGTAGCAACACGCATAGCAACATCCATAGCAACACTTGTTGTCACCTGTATAAAACTGTTATCTTACCGTATTTAGATTATGGTGATCTTTTGTATAATAACAGGTCTCAATATCTCTTGGATAAGTTACAAAGTGCACAGAATAAGTGCCTAAGAATATGCCTCAAATCAAACGATCGAACTAGCAAAGCTGAATTGCATGCTAGGAGTGCAACACCATATCTTGTCGCAAGACGTAGAAATCACCTCCTAAACCATCTGTATATTAAAGCGCAAAAACCTCAATATCAAGACCAAAGGAACATACAGACAAGGGGACACGGTGCGCCTACTCTAACTGTAAAAGCGCCCAACTGTACACTCTATATGAATAGCGTTGAATATTATGGTCATGTAATATGGAACTTACATATCAGTAATCACTAGAAAAATCCCAACTTTGGCAATCTTTAAAAAAATAAGTAAAGAATCATGAAAGAAACTATACCGATATTATAAGACATTTAACTATATATCTACATAATCTATATTGTCAACTCTCTGCTATATCGCCATGGTTGAATGTATTACCCAACCTTTGTATTGGATTATTGGAATTCATTTGTATGACTGTGAAACTCTTCTCGTATATCATGAACTGCCAGGCAACGAGCCTAGATAAGCTATTTACTACTAAATATATATGTGGATACTATGCTCATGCCTGCTCTTAGATGAGTATGTTATGTACAAAACGGCATGACTATGAAAACCAGCCTTAGGCTGATAGCATTGCTGTAGATGTTGACAACATGGTCCTATATGACAAGGAGGAAGAGATGTACAAACTTTCTGTAAAATCAATGATGATTGTCAATAAACAACTTGGGAAAAAAAACCAAAAAAAAAACCAAACTTGGAAACCAGAGAGAAACCGCCGCGAAACCGTTGGGTAGAAAACCTAGCGGTTCATTGTTCTCTCATTGCACTCTCATCTACAGGTGAATGTTTATTCATGTTTTTATTTCTTTATTACCCACCTAATACGGAGTCTCCATACTAAGCCTATGGAGCTTACAGATCGCAACTGAGTAGGATACGGAGCTCTGTACCCTCCTAGGAGGATACAGATTTTTGAGATGAAAGTAGTCCCCAAAAATCGGTAAAAAAATGTAAACATAACTTCTTAACTACGTTGAAAGGTTTTCTGATGATCATATTTATTGCTTAAATGTGGGTAATAAATACAATATAACCATGATTTGGATCTGAGTGGTCGTATTCTCCTCATAGTTGATGCTACGCATTACACCTCGCTATCGCTCGGAGTATTACTACGCGTCAACTACTTGGAGAATACAACCACGCAGATCCAAATCATGGTAATATTGTGTATGTACGTCTATATTTTTCCGTAATTAATATATGTATTTTCGCCCTCTCCAATATGTTCTCCGGCGTCCAACTCTCGTACACCAAGAAAATAAAACGACCCCCAGAATGCTGGGTTTATTGAGCGTCAGAAAATGCACTCAGATGCGTCAGCTGGATGCTAGAATGGGCCCATATAGACATACACAATAATAGAGAAAAACTATGTTCCGACGGACAAAAGTTCAAAGTTACGAGGTAAGGCTCGGAAAAAAAATTCCGAGTGACTTTGACTTTTTATTACCAGTACTTGGTTTCCCTATTCCTATATACCTTTAAATATCGATAGAAATGATTATTTCTTTTCCTGCGAGAGTCTCAGAAAAATGGCCACCCTTATTGAGTAACTGCAATAGCTAAGTTTTCATCACGCTACTCTTTATGTCAAGTGATCAGGCGGGGATGAAAACGTCAGCCTTCATGTTTCTGCCAGGGATGTAATAGGATGCAAGGTGCCCATTGCCATATTTTCACCTGACATTTTGGCTAACACTTAACATTTAACACAACCCACTGATTATTTGACCCTTTAATACGGATAAACATCAGCTGAATAGGGAGAACAATTTCAGGTCAAGAACCAACATTAAGCAATTTGGCACTACCAAATATTTTAGCTCACCAAGATACATTTGTTCAGTGGCAGACCGCAGGCTCACACTTCAGTGGTCACCTCTCATGAAAGAGCAGCCCTCTCATAGATCTCACACTCTCGAAGTCGTAATCTGTAGAAGGTTCTAACTGTGCTCTATGGGAAAAGGATTCTTAACGAACTATGCTTAGAGCCTTGAGAATCCACTGGCACACAGAATCCTGTTGATGATACTTGAGAACAACTATTAAATCCATTCTCTAGGTTTATTCAAACATTCTTGAATACAAATGGCTTACTGATTTATATTTTCTCTTACATTTATTTATTGAAAGGATTGAGGCATACCAAGTTCCTCCATTGTAAATGGAAATAACATTTGCTCCTAGCTACATGAAATTATTCAAAAGATACTCAATAGGGTTTTAGAAAGATTTCATAATCAACGTTGAATTTTCCATATGTCACAGACTCAAAGGCAAAGGAGAGAATAAAGGCTGCATAAGGAAAAAAAAGTGTGTAATAAAATGTAATCCATACCTAAAATGTACCTATATCAGAAAGCCACCTATGTGGAAAAGGTTGATAATAAACACTTTATATACTTGTTTCAGGTAAAGGCGGTCGTATGCTCCTCGGAAATAAGTCAACATTAAACAGAAATTCTAGTGCAATCAGTGAAATACAATGAAATACCTAAGATTAAATAGCATGAGTTGAATATAAGTAGGCTGACTGATCATTAGTAATTTCAGTGTGTATGTGTGTCAGGGGGGATGCATAGCTTACACAATGTAGACCTATGGCCCCGTAGGATGTATGCCAAACATATGACCTAATTCTGGACTGTATGGATTTATGAGTAGAATATCAGAATCCTCACTTGTAACTTCGATATTATCAGCCTCAGATACAGATGATTCTGTGGACCATGAAATGTCACGCTCCACATATATGTCAGGGAGATTTGTAGATGCTACTCTGACCTTGTTTCGCCACAGCAGGTGTCTTGGATCGGGGCTTTGTGAGTGGGAAGATGGAGTGATGAATTATCTGCACGTGTGAGTCTGGTTTGACACCTCACCTGACAGTGATGAGGTTTACTTGAATTGGGGATGTCAGAAAGTAATAGTAATGTATGGCACAGCGGCATGCAAAGGGAAGGTTCTGTTTCTGATGGATTGTTGTATTCAAGATATTTCTACTATAGAGATATATTTGTTCCACTTTGGTTTTCATTAATAATGCTATAAGGTTTGGTTTCTGATGGATTGTTGTCATAAAGATAATTCTACTATAGAGATATATTTGTCCCACTTTGGTTTTTCATTAATAATGCTATAAGGTTTGGTTTCTGATGGATTGTTGTCATAAAGATAATTCTACTATAGAGATATATTTGTCCCACTTTGGTTTTTCATTAATTACGCCATAAGGTTTGGTTTCTGATAGATCGTTGTGTATTCACTGCATGAAAACCACCATTTTATTCATATATACACCATCGCAGAAGTGCATGTATTGGCTGAATATTGACTTGTCTTCATATATATACGCCCAGGCCTTATATACAGATGTGTCTTGGCTGTATTTCACACCAGGCATATATCAGAGGAAATACCCTGTCCCCGCTGCCTCCCACCCCTTTGTATTGGTAGAAGAACAGGGACCTGTTTTACTAGTTTCGTGGCAAAAGTGGCACCAACAGTGCAAGCATGAATGGACAAAACAAAGTATAATGTCTAGTCCTTATGAAACCGGAAAAACCGGAAATGCCATCTAGACATGTCACGAAACTAGTGAAACAGGTCACTGGTGTCCTCAGTAGGAAGCCCACCCCTCACCACCTACCTCTGGCCACTCTCAGTGAGGCCCTGTTCACTGGACGCTTATATACACCTACAGATGAGGTGAATACACAAGGGGGAATAGGATGACCTTTTACACGCAAAATACCTACTTATATGCGCCAGGCGCATTCATAGGTAAACTGATGGTGTTCGTGCAGTGATTTCTACTAGAGAGATATATTTGTGCTAGTTTGGTTTTCATTAATTACACTATAATTAGGTTTGGTTTATGATGGATTGTTGTCCTAAAGATTTTTGTACTTTAGGGATTTAATAAGCCAATATATTTCATGTTTATGCCTCCATGTAAATGGATATATTAACCAAGTATATAAATCAAGAGATTACTGGAGTAAAATGTGAAATAATACACGCATGACAAGTTATGGTAAATGTCGGAAGCAGACAATATTGTGATCATAACATTTCGGTCAAGGGAGCTACAGAATTAACAGATCAAGTTTGGTGTATCCTAGACTCCATGATCTGTCAGATAACAGTAATCAAAGAGTTTTTAGCCTGTGTTTTCCTGTATTTAAGTTTGCAATCCATCCCCTGAAGAACATCTGAATCCTACATGACACTTGACAGAGCTATCATCTAACTGGGGATTGATGGGAAATATCAATCAAAACTTTTTAACAAACTGAAAAATGCTCTGCTGATAACAGAAAATTGAGAAATATGAAAATAATAATGATTCTGGTAATGATATTTAAAAACAACAATGATTCTGAAAAGAGAAAGTGCAGTACAACACCTTTATCCTAAAGGCTACACTAATTTAATGCCAATGTCTAATGTAAACGTCAAGCATGTGGCGACGGTAGATCACCTGATTATATCACATTACACAATTTGGCACCACTTCACAACTATTGGACATGCTCTGATGCCCGCAACTATTTCAAGCGGGATTGAATTAGTCGCTTAGATAGGTGGCAGCTCTGTGAAGACTTATACCTGGCATTAACACTAGACGACTTAATATGTGGTGACTGTAGATTGTCAACCAATAGTTGTCAGACAGTGGCAATGTTCACCGCAAAAGTTGTTGATGTCAGAATTTATCCGAGCATTTATACTGATGACTATGAGTTTTCACAGAATCGCCGCCTATGTAGATGACATCACAGCATGTACAATAGTTATGTGGTGGTGCTTTATTGCCTAATCCGACGTAATCAGACGATCTGCAGTCACCACATTCTTGGCATTTATATTAGATGATTTCTAGACTTTTACAGCTGAAAGTCATCAGGTTCAAGAATCACTGCCTATAATCGTCTAGTGTAAATACCGGGATAGTCATAAGTGTAAACGCACAGGTATATTCTGAAGTCAACAATTTTTACAGTGTACATTGCCACTGCCTGACGACTATTGCCAGACAATCTACAGTCACCTGTATAGGCAGGTCGATGGGTAGGCAGGTCGATGGATAGGTAGATTGATGGGTAAGTAGATTGATGGGTAGGTAGGTAGATGGGCAGGCAGGTAGATACTGCTGCCGTGCTAGCACCTTGACCGTATTTAGTGTAAACGGTGGGTCACATGCAATGTAGGAACTATATTTACATACATAATAGGAGGTACATCGATTAAGTTTGATATCTTTGTAAATTGAAAAGCACTGAAAATATTAGCGATGAACGGTGGTCAATAAATACAAATAAATTGGTTTCAGATAAAGCTACCACAATCTCCTCGGCCAGAGTCTACATAATCACCTCGCTATTTTTTGGAGATTAGCGAGATAACTGCTGCTTTTATATGAAACCAGTTGATATTGTGTATACATGTATCCGATGTAAGTCGACTTGTTATCATAGTTATACGTCCATATTGCGTGCTATATAGCATATGAGGCATATAAAATACTCTTTTTCCATGTATACGGGACCATAATACCTGTATTTGCCACAAAGCATAGATAAAGAGAAATATACTGTGCGCAATATATATACACCGGTTGTATACATGTTATATACCTTAGGTGTATATGGATCATTCTCACGAAAGCAGTGCAATTGGCCATTGAATGGGCAAAAATATAAATATTGGAGGACAGTAAAAATAATTATGTGGTCATAATGTCTATTGGGTGGGGCAATCTTCCTCAAAATATTATTAGCTAAATACTATAAATGTGGCTATTCTAGGTAAAAGAACATATATATACATAGTCTGGGATTACGTAGCACTGGGTATATATACTCAGCGTTCACAGTAGGTCGACAGGCTGTCCTCCCCCGTCTCTTCTACGGAACAGACCCTTGGGCCCTCACTTTGCAGGCGGGTTCTCAGAACCTTCCTGGTGGTTAGGCGAGTCTTTTAGATTAGCCTCTCCAGCGTTACCTGGCACATTGTGCTGGGGTACTGTACTTGTGGGAAAGATCTTCTAGATCTTTCCGGGAAGTAGTTGTTAATAAACATTCCTGTTTATTAAGAGACGTGTGTTGTGTTATGTGTGACTAGCTCCGTTTAAACTCACCGAAAACCGAACCAACCTACGTAGAGCGCGTAGGGTGGAATCCTGCCTGGAACTAGGGTTCCGGATTGGGGTCATCTAACCCGCTAGACAGGTGGCAACCACCACATTGGAGAAATGTTTTGGGAATTAGAGGCTCGGAATCGAGAGGTCGCTGAGGAAGTAGCTAAATGGCACTATACCTTGGAAGAACTCTTGGCTCGCGAGACAGAGGCTCTAGCAAGGATTGAGCAATTGGACCAACATGTGCATTACATGAAGGATCAGGCTCAACGAACTGAGGCAGAAACATCCAAAAGGATGCATACGTCACAAGCTGGCTGGAGCAATGTTAGGGATCATCTCTATTCCCCTCCTGGGAGGACAGAAGCTCCTGAAAGGACCCCAACTAGATTCACATCTGAAGTAAGGGGTGCACGGACTCCATTGGTAAGCTTCCGGCTACCTTCCGAGTCAAGATCGGGTTATCAGAGTCCGGAACATACTAGCAAAGCTATAGCCGAGCTAGGGTTCAATTCTGTTGACCAAGTAAGGGAGCAAGATCAGGTATTTAACCTGTCAATGGCACGGGCCGACAAGGTCCCGATCATGCGACCAGAAAACGCAGCCAGAAGGAACGCTGTCATTCCTAAACCTTACGGAAAGGGAATGGAGTGGGAACACTGGTTTGTCGGATTCTGTGAGGATATACAGTGTAACGGCTGGAACAAGGTCGATGCATTGCCATACCTCAAAAGAGTGCTGCGAGATGGAGCCGGGGAAGCTGCACTTCGCGCTTTTCGCAGTTCCGGTGGTACGGAATGGGATGAGTTAGTGGAGGTAGCCTCATACTACTGTGATCAGCTGGTAATGCTGAATCCTAGATCAAATTTTAAAGAGGATCCAGGGTCGGGAGGAGACAACTTGCGCCTATGGGCTGGCTCTACAACAAATGTTGATGGAAGTCTACCCGGGAACGAGATTAGATTCTCCTGCGCTGCATGAAGATTTACAAACTCAGTTTGTGAAAGGGCTTCGAGATGATGACGTGAGAACGAAAGTCATCTCAAAGTGGGAACCTGGAATGAACTTCATGCAGGTACTCTGGATAGTAGATGCCTATGAACAAAGGTGTGTGCTATTTGGAAAATATGCTAATCCAGGAAAAACTTCTCGGGTTAACATGGTAGGCTCTTCTTGGCAACAAGAGGAGAGAGAAGATACCTACGAGTGTCAGGAGACGGAAATAGAGGATATACTCTCTAATGTTTGTTCAATGGTGCTCGGAAGGGGAGGTTTCCATCAACGGGGACGCGGACGTGGTAGATCCTCTAGCTTTGGAAGGAACAGCGATGTACCTTCTGTGGCAGCGGCTAAACCCAAACCTGCAGAACCGGAGGAGAACTCTTCCAAGGTAATGAAGTTACTAGCCAGAATCAATGAAAGAATGGGCCAGGTGGAAAAGAACCAGCTGGACGTCTGACATTGTTGGGGATGTAACAAGATGGGACATATCTCTCCAGATTGTCCAGAGTCCCGGAACATATCCACGGTGGAAAAACCTCGTGGTCTGCCCGCGTTACCGGTTGCTTCCAGAAGTGATCCGGAAAACGAGGGAGGACTGTAGAAGGTGGCAACACTACGCTCCGGGAAGGTGTGTGCCAGGGAACACAAACCAACGAGATAAAAAGGAAGGGACCCATCCCAACCTTGCCAGAAAAGGGGAAGATATGGAATACAGTCGCAACGATTTGTAGTAAATATCTTTCACCTGGGCATCCCTGTCTGCAATGGCTTAGTCAACGTGGATGGGACCTCGGAACCTTAGATGGGATCTCGCGGTTTATACGTCTCTCTTAGGTGGACAACGCTGGTATGTGCCGGCTAGAATTCAGGGAAGAAAGATAGATCTATTACTAGATACTGGCGCAAGCCGCTCTGTGTTGAACAATGGAATCTATCAGTCTTTCGGGTTCGCTCAGGAATGTCATGTTCCTGGAGCTTCGGCAAAAGCTGCAAATGGCGCTCAAATGAGATGCTATGGCAGTGTGATTATTCCGGTCTCGATAGGTAAAACTGAATTCGTATGGGGTGCCATACTCAGTGATAACGAGGAGAGTGGAATATTAGGCGTAGATTTTCTCACCCTCTATGAAGGCTCTGTGGATCTACAAGACGGCACACTCCGACTCAAATATCCTGAGTTAATGGAGGTGGAATGTAGTTGCCGACAGATTTCTTCAGTGATTTCTGTTCGACAAGATGTGGGTATCCCACCTCAGCAGATGGTTAATGTCCTGATAGCTGGGGATGGTGATCTACCCGGAGAAACTGCGCTATTCGAACCAAATCAAGAATTGTTTTCCTTGAAAGGAATACAGGCCTGGGATCCTTTGATCGGTAGTGCGAGAGAAGGATCAATTCCTATCAGTAATCATACTTCCAGGTTGATTAAATTGAAGAAAGGTGATACATTGGGTTGGGCAACTCTAGCTCATGTAGATGGCCTAGTAGACTCGGGTCCAGAGGGAATCACACCTGTTCCAGTTTCCAACATAAACGGGGAAGATATGACATCCGAACCGGGAAAACTGGACTTTGAGGGAATTGATTATGAAGAAGTTCGAGTAAATGCTATTGATTCTGGAACAGGATACTTTCCAGTCACAGGTCAGTTGCATGAAACTCTGGAAGCCTTGGTTCAGTCAGCAGACGCACTTAATAGTGGGGAACGACATGAACTAAGAATACTTCTTAAGAGTGTGGAGTCAATCTTTGCTCGACCAGGGGATCCTTTGGGACAAACTGACCGGGTGGAACACACGATTGACACTGATGGGCACCAACCTTTCCGCCTTCCTTATCGACAGCTGCCTCCGGTAAAACGGGAAGCTTTAGAAGAGGAAGTAGAGAAAATGGTGAGCCAGAAAGTAATTGTTCCCAGTGCAAGTCCTTGGGCTAGCCCTGTCGTAATGGTTACTAAGAAGGATGGTACCTGCCAGTTCTGTATAGACTACAGAAAACTAAACGGTATCACCCGGAAAAATGCCTATTCAATACCTCGGATCGATGAGTCTCAACTCTCTAGGTGGGAATCAGTGGTTTTGTACTCTGGATCTCCAGTCCGGATATTGGAAGGTAAAGATGAATAGTAAAGATCAGCCCAAAACGGCTTTTACTATGCATCAAGGGCTTTACGAATTCACCGTAATGCCATTTGGCTTCTGTAACGCTCCTGGGACATTTGAATCCATGATGGACCAGATGTTGCGTGGCCTACAGTGGAAGAAGTGTCTGGTTTATCTGGATGACATAATCATCTTCGGAATGAATTATGCAAAGTGTCTAGAAAACCTGAAGGAGGTACTTGAGCAGATTAAATCCTATGGGTTGAAGCTCAAACCCCAGAAGTGTATGCTGTTTCGTAGGTCTGTGGAATACTTGGGACGGATCGTCTCCAGAGAAGGAATCTGGGCAGATCCCTCTAAGTTGGAGGTCGTGGCCAACTGCCCTGTCCCCAGAATATAAAAGACATAAGGTCTTTCCTAGGATTTTGTTCGTATTATCGCGACTTTATCCGGGTTTTTCTGAAATTGCACACCCTATACAACAGTATGTAGTACTAGATAAGCCAGGGAAGCCAAAGGAGATCCAATGGACTCCAGGAGCCGAAGTTGCTTTTCTGGGACTAAAACGAAAATTTACTGAGACTCCTGTGTTGAAGTACCCTCTGCCCCAGGGTCGGTTCATTTTTGATACCGACGCTAGTAATGAGAGTATCGGAGCGGCGTTGTCTCAAATTCAGGATGGTATGGAAGTTCCAATAGCCTTTGCCAGCAATAGCTTAAGCAAAAGCCAGTGGAACTACTGTACCACTAAGAGGGAACTCTTAGCAGTAGTGGTGTATGTAAGGAAATATCGACACTTCTTAGCGGGTGGAGATTTTATCTTGCGTACCGACCATTCTTCTCTTAAATGGCTCTTTAACTTCAAAGATGCCGAGGGAATGATTGGAAGATGGCTGGCAGCCCTTTCCGAGTTCGGATTAACTAACTGCCAGATCGAGCACCGAGCTGGAAAGTCTCACATTAATGCAGATTGTCTCTCAAGGAGGCCAGTGCGGAAATGTGGACGTCCAGATTGCCAGGATTGTGGTGAACATAGAGCAGTGATAGCTGCCCTACGTTCCCAGAAAGTGAAAACGCCCCAGAACTATCAGTGGACGCTGGAACAGATTAAGGAAAGTCAACAGGCTGACCCAGATCTGTCCAGGTTAAACAAACTGGTAGCAAATGGGCTCCATCGACCTACAGGACCCGAGATCTCGCCTGAAAGCCGAGAATTTCGTAATCTGTGTTGTCAGTGGAAGGAATTGGAGGTTCGGGCTGGAGTATTATATCGATGGAGAACTACGTTGCAACCGCTTAAGCGTACTCTGCAATTAGTGGTCCCTCGAGAACTACGTTCCGGATTAATGACCCTATGTCACGAACATAGGAGTGCAGCACATCTAGGACGGAAAAGGACAGTTGCCAGAATAAGGCGTCCTTACTACTGAACTGGGATGGGAGCAGATTTTCGAAGATGGATATCCAGTTGTTCCGTCTGTGGCAAAGTCAAACCCGGGGTAGGTCTCGGAAAGATGCCGCTACAGCAGGAACTGTTTGGAGTCAGGTTTGCCAGAATCGCTCTAGATATCATTTCTGGTATTGAAGAGTCAGAAGACGGGAACACCTGTATGATGGTGGTGATGGATTACTACACTAAATATGTGCAGATCTATCCCCTCAAGAATCACAAAGCGGCCACTTGTATGGAAGGTTTGGTGAAAATTGAATGCTGCCTTTCGGAACTCCGAGTGTGTTACATTCTGGCCAGGGACGGGAATTTGAATACCAGATCTGGAAAGAAATGCGTAGGATACTGGAGATCAAAACCCCGCCGCAGCTCTCGATTAAAATCGAAGGCTGTGGTCAACTACAAAGAGTAGTGGTGCCGGGGTTGTCGAAAACACAACGAGAAGCAATGGTACGGAGTGTAGATCATTGAGAGTCAGTGGCATGTCAATTATACGTGAATGTTGATCAAACAGATACCTTAGAATCCGTCGTTGAGTGCCGCAGCCCAGACGTTGCTCTAAGGGACCCCGTCGAGGACCCTCTAGAGGCTGCAGAATTGCTCTGTAAGGTCTGATCCATTCATATGAAGTTGTACACAGTCTCCCATACTATCAATGTGATACACGACGGTGATAAGAAACCCCCACGCGGTGGAGAACTCTGGGTGGAGCCAGAAAGAGCTTCCCCAGGTTTCGGAACCTATGCTGGGAGATTGAGGCGTGTGAATGAATCAAGTCAAGCGTAACACTGCCCTTTGGCTTCTTCACGCATGCGGTGTTGAGACGCTCAAGATGAGTCAGTCTCGGCACGGTTGATTGGTTCATGAAAGTGAATCTGGGTCAACTAGGAGAATATAAGGCCCTGTTTTTTTTCAGATGTCTTCACTCTGTGTTCAGAGTGGTGCCTAGTACCACAGGAGTCGGGCGGTAGCAGCATGGCTGACCGTACCCCGTTGAGGCGGGTGAGCGAGAGCTCCCCTCAACGCTGCCCAGATCCTCAGCTTCGGCTGAGCGGGGGGCAGACCTGGACGATGATGCTTTGCTCATCGGTTCAGATGATGGTGACTTCGACCTGGAAGGGGACAAGTCCGAGGATTCTGTTCTCCTTGGGAAAACCCAAGTTGAACGACCCCGAAAGGACTCAAGTCACAAGGGGAAGAAAGCCAAGGCAGCCTCGGCTGCTAAGGGTTCTTCCGGTGCCTGTCCAAAGACGAGCTCAGTAAAAGCTGAGAACTCTGACTTGGACGTGATCATGATCAAGGCTAGAGGTTCCGAATCAGAGATTGAAACGCCGAGGCAAGGCCGAGCCCGCCCACGTCGCCGTTCTCTGGGGAAGACCTCTACCCCGAACGAGTCTGGGCCTGTGGTGTCAACCCAGAGCCTAGAAGCTATGTTGGCGGGGATCCCAGATCCCGAAACATGTGCCATGGTGCAGTCAATGTACCAGCATTGGATGCCTCCCCAGGGGAAACCAGCGGCGGCTGGAACCTTTTTGGCTCCGGGACCGGTGGCTAAACCTGAGAGGGCCGAAGCTGAGGCAGAGACGGCCATGGAGACTGATTCGTCAGTTGGGGGCGATTCCGTAACCGCGGGGCCGTCCAGCAAAGGTGATACACCGGTGTCAAAGCCGGCTAAACCTGCGCCAGGAAAGAGCGAGAGTAAAGCTGAGGTGTCAAAACCTAAGACTACTCTTAGCACCGACCCGCAACTGTTAAAGCAGCAGTGGAAGCGGCTTCGTCGCACTGCCCGGGAACGGGCTGCGGCGGAGTTAACCGGAGATGACAGCCAGTCATCCTCGCGTGACTCGGGTAAAGCTAAGGCCAAACCCGAGAAACAACATGAGCCGTCAAAGGGGGCCGGGTCGAAAGGCTCGGACAAGCCTGCGACGTAGACCGGTAAAACGAAGCCTGACTCCAAACCGAGCACCTCCGCAGGTGCCACGGGTGGAGAAGGGGTAAAATGCTGGGGGACAGAGATGGACAAGGCTAAACCCTTGACCGGACCAGATCCTGGAAGTGATGACGGTGATTTCCAGCCTGGCGTAAAGCGGGCCCTTTTTTAACATCTGGACATCTTCCAGCTGGAAACAGTGGGAAGCCCAGCGCCGGTGGGCCCGCTGGGCGCGATACTTCAAGACGAATATGAAGGAAAGAACGACGCATCACCCGCCGGGAGCCCTCCAGGACTTCAAGAAGATCCGGAACACCTGCTTGACAGGCCGGGCTGACCACCTGTCGAGTCTTCCCTGCCCAACGCTCAAGAACTTGCTCCCCGGCACAAGATGGGTGAATATTACAATTTTATACAATCGAAAGGTGCTAGCGAGGCTAGTCCTTTCCCGTCTTCTTAAAGTTGTCATCACTTCTTTCCTAAATGTCTTATCTTCCACATTTTTATTCTCCATTTTACAATTCCACCTTTCATTTATACAAAGGTATCAGTGAATTCTTGTGAACACCAGGAAGTTAGAGAGTAGACCAAGAACTGCTGGATATTGTGCTGTAATTTTTAGACGGGTTTCCCCTCAGAAGCAAAATGGCTGCCTTGGTTCCTCCTCAGTAAAAACTGGGAGGGGTAATGTAGTGGGGCGAGAATCCAGCAGTGTTCGTGTGTTCTACGGAAGGTGGCGCGACGTGCCGTTCCTTACTGTATAGTGATTCCGGGCAACATCGCACACGAGAGTGGCACGGCGGGGACCGGGATCACGTAATGCTGGGTATATATACTCAGCGTTCACAGTAGGTCAACAGGCTGTCCTCGCACGTCTCTTCTACGGAACAGACCCTTGGGCCTTCACTTTGCAGGTGGGTTCTCGGAACCTTCCTGGTGGTTAGGCGAGTCTTTTAGATTAGCCTCTCCAGCGTTACCTGGCACATTGTGCTGGGGTACTGTACTTGTGGGAAAGATCTTTTAGATCTTTCCGGGAAGTAGTTGTTAATAAACATTCCTGTTTATTAAGAGACGTGTGTTGTGTTATGTGTGATTAGGTCCATGTAAACTCACCGAAAACCGAACCAACCTACGTAGAGCGCGTAGGGTGGAATCCTGCCTGGAACTAGGGTTCCGGATTGGGGTCATCTAACCCGCTAGACAGGTGGGGACCACCACACAATCATCTGAAATTTTATGATGTTTCATGATAATCAACACCTATCTACAACAACTCCCACACCCACCAATATCAACACCCACTGACATCAACACCTATCTACAACATCACCCACACCCACCAAAATCAACACCTACAACAACACCCATAGCAACCAACACCCACACTCACACCAATTTACAACAAAACCCACACCAACCATATCATCGCCCACTGATAACAACATCCACCTATAACAATAGCCATACCCCCCAATACCTACATTCATACCAGAACCAACCCTTGTACAACCAGATTTATTCACAGTTAGATATCCTATGCCCTATTAAATCTTATTATGTGAACAAAATTAGAGACCCATGGATTAGTAATGAAATTTTGGAACAAATAAAGGATAAAGACAAAGTAATGCAAATTGCCAAGGCATTGGCATTGGAGGAAGATTTCATAGTTGCCCGTAGGAAGCAGAACTGAATGACTAAAGTAACTAGAAATCAGAGAAGTGAACATATATACACAACTTACTGGATGACTATAAACGAGACACTAAAATTGTCTGGCGTATGTGAAATATTGTAGTTGAGCTTTCTTTTTCAAGGATTTCATTTAGATTTTGATAAATACCCAAGATACTAGGTCTGAGTGCAATTGTCCCAGAATGATTTTGTTATAAATGAAATGGAGGTGAAAAAATTATTACTTGAAGTGGATGTTGACAAATCTTCGGCTGTTGAAGGTACAACCAGTCAGTACTTGAGGGATGCATTTTTAGTTCTGGTAAAGCAGTTTACACATTTGCTCACCTTGGAGCTGTTTCAAAAGTTGGGAGGGTGCTAAACGAGAGTATTCACTGCCAAAGCTAACAATGGCACTTGCAGCGTCACCCTTGAGGTGGAGTTGCCGCTCTCTATTGGGCATTGGTAGTAGTTTTGCTGCCGCTTTGATTCAAAGTGCCGCTCACTGTTGCGGCCTCTAGCTTTAAAATGTGACGTGCCGCTGGCAAGTCTTCACTCGACTTTTGAAAAAGCCGAGAGTACTCATCGTCAAATTGAGAGCTAACAATGGCACTTAAAGCGTCGCTGTCAAGGTGGAGGTGCCGCTCGCTATTGGGTATTGGTAGCACTTTTGCTGCCGCTTTGATTCAAAGTGCCGCTTGCTGTTGCAGCCTCTCGTTTTGAAATGTGACTTGCCGCTGGTGAGACTTCACTCGACTTTTGAAACAGCTCCCTGATGTCGGTCAGAGACATTGTTTGAAATAACGAGGCGTACCAAAGTTTCACGTCCTTACCCCACCGCATTGCGACCACGTAATAGAGAGACAAGGGAAGCGGACACGGGGAAGTTCCCGCGTCCTGCTGTGTACCCTACTTTCAGCGTGTCTGATTGGCTGAGGCGTGCACGTGACCCTCAGCGTTGTATTTCATTGGATGCGAGCGCACGGCGTGTGCCGCCGGCGTTCGACTATCTGCCTGAGTTCGCTTGAACTCAGGGCGCGGTGGTGTTCGACTATATGACTGAGGCTGACTTGTGTGTTAGGCCACGTCAGAGACATTGCTTGGTGGTAAGACATCCCATTTCTGAATAACACAGTAAAGTGACCATCATCTAAACAACCCAGTACTTAGTACCGAATATGTGTTTATCTCACCCCTGCCCCATAGGTTTAACATTGGAAACTCGTTCTCCATGTATTGCAGTCCATTCTTTATGGTCTATATCCTGTGTGTGGTCCATTCTTTTAGTGTAAACAAGGGTGATACAAATACAGAAAGCATCTTGTTTTGGTCAAAGAAGTTGTTCTCCAACTCGTTTCAATGCTACATGATATTTACTCGGAGGTCACCTCTTTCATATCACTCCACATCAACTCGTGGAGAATGATGTTGGTTTCTTTTTTAGTTTCACCTTGTGATTGATGCACCAGCCCAGGATGGAGGGTGGTGGTGGTTTATTATCCATCGTATACAAAGCCCCCATTGAAAATGTATGGGGACTCAGTAAACCACGACCCGTTATATAAAAGATGTCAGATACCATAACTGTGGTATATGGATTCTAACCTGTGGTATACAGCCTCAAAACCATGGTATACGGGAAAAATAGTCACTTTTGCTATAGAGCCTATTGTTATACCCTTTATAATGGCAATTACTGGGTTTAATTTATTCGAAAAGATGGATAATAAATGCAACAAATTATGATTTTGTGGACAGGCAGCTCTGTAAACCACTCGCTAGCTAGCGCTCATGTATTACTATGCGTCAACCTCTCGTGGTTTACGGCCGCCTGTCCACAAAACCATCGATTATTGTCTATGTCTAAACGGTACATAGCGAGCCAAGGAGAAACCCGCTGAAACAGCAGCTACCCGTGTTCAAAACACCATTTCCGGTGACCAGTAAGAACGAAGCTTAGCGCTATACCTATGGGGGTTTGAGGCTAGAATTTTGTTTCTGGTCTCGTTTGTTACTTTTGAAGCTTAGTTTACTACTATCTCTCTGAATAACTCTGTCTCCAAGCTACGATGACAGTTGTTAAATTTATCAAAAATCTGGATCTAAAAGATTGGAGAATGACACATATAATCTCAAACCTACATGGTCAAAGTACTGAGCGCCTAGATCCGGAAATTGTGTTTTGTAGACGGATATCTGTGGTTTCAGCAGGTTCACTTTGGCTCCCTATAATGCAAGGAAAAATATGAAAAATTATTCATTCAAAGGTCTCAAAAGATTTTCACCGAAAAAGTTAGCAACAAGATTCCTCTCAGTGGGGGTAGGGGGGAGGGGGTGGTGCAAGGACAATATTACAAGGGGACTATTGCAGTGATTATCCGCAAAAAAGGTGGAAAGTCTCAAAGTGGACATCAGCCTTAAGGGACTTTATTGCAGACTATGTACCAGATATCTCCTTCCCTGTGAATCCAACAAGAGCAGGTTCACTTTGGCTCCCTCTGAAGGTTTATGCTCATATCTCATCGGATAGTAATTAACACGGCGAAGCCACATCAATTATGTAGCGATTCAAACAAAAGGGGAACAAGCTCTGCCTGTAAACTTTAATAGGTTTCAGTTTGTCACCAACGAGGCCAAACGGTTAATCATAGAGTTAATCGTAGTGGGTGGGAGGGCCCCCTTAGGGAAACAGATAACCTATTAATCATTTCAAATAATAAGAAGATCGGCCATTCTGATCTGCTGATATTCGCATTTGAATATCTTTCTACACCCCGTAACTCCTATGTGTTGACATTGTCAAACCCGACCACATTCTGCAGCTTCGACAGTCTGTCTGTGCGTCATGGGGGGTGAGATACTATAAATTCAGAGAGGTGTATTTGAGCCATCTAATCTGTGTGAGTGGTTAATTTATGTAAGGAGATATCAATGTATAATTGACAATACTTATACATTTATAATTAGGCCCCCATTTGCTAAGCGCGTAACTATAGCATTGCCACACAGGGGCGTGGCCTATTGTCGCCTACGTCAATAGTTTGATTGATGCGCGACAGTTGGGGATATCACTCACTCTGCCTTAGTGAATTGGACCAGCAGGACCTATAATTTAATTTTTAAATTTTAGGTTTAAGTTACCCAGTTTTGTATACTTGTAATACTGGGGTTATCGTCATCCTGTATTCATGTAATAAATGGCCAACATATACACATGTGCATCATGAAAAATAGGTATGTACTTGTGGGGGTGAATAGGTCACATACGGTAAATGCTCCCGACAAACTCCAAAACAGTCTAGTCCCTATTATTATATACCTATGCACACAGTCAGAGTAAATACATACTGCTCCTAGGGGTACAGTTATCGTACAAAGAATGCACTGTATGCAGTGATTCTCTGTACCGGTGCCTTTGGGTATTGACAGACTGCACGCTTTGACTGACAGACTGCATGCTTTGAGCCTCACCTGCACGCTTTGACTGACAGACTGCACGCTTTGAAAAAATAATGCAATGTGATTGGCCGAGAGGCCGACAACAGAATTCTAGGTGCAAGTTTCAAAAATGGTGGATCGCTTCACTTCGCGAGTTCTGTGGCGTCGTATAGTAAACACGGAGCGAGTTAGTGTGAAAACACATCAAACATCGAGGTGGAATACGATAACGAACCACGTGATATACTTTACGATTTCGATACATTCACGGGCCGAGCTGTCCAACGGGACAATCAGGCGTAGCAGGGTGACCATGCGTTAATTTATGCGGCGCTATTATGTATTCGTGCATGCGTGGTGATCACTTCCGGTTGTTAACTTCCGCCATGTCTGCTAACGTACACATCGTCTTTGCAAGTTGCAAAAAGTGACTTTGACGTCGAATTACGGTCAGTTTTAGCGAATTAAGACTGAATTAAGGTATATAATAATATGAAACCATAGTGATGGTGCCAATACGGGGTGGATTTACTCGTTGTTTCGGAGAAATTCGTTCTGAACGAGCCGGCACAGTGAGTTCAGAACGAATTTCTCCGAAACAACTCATAAATCTACCCCGTATTGGCACCATAACTATGGTTTCACATATTATTAGCAACTTGTCAAATACTATGTGATCTAAATATATTATAGATGTGTACTTAAAACACATGCATACTTCATAATCAGAAATATTAGTATTTAAGGTGAACTTGATGATCTAACAGAACTCTGTAAGTGTACCGTTCATTTAGGAATTGTTTCTTGTCATAACTTCAGACTTAGAAGCCCGTAATTGAATCTATATTGTTATGAAAATTAAATTTAAAAAAAACACTTATTAAAAGAAAAAGAAAAAATATCTTCGAAACAGTCATAGACCCATTTTTGTTAGTACATTTTTTCATGTACATCAAGCAAACGTAGATTAGCCTATAATACATATCAAAGTTGGATAAAATTAGACAAAACATTAAATGTACTTATTTAGAACTAGAATGAATGCCAAGAAAATCATCAGGTGGCACCACCGTGAATTGTAGGATATGCCTTTAACCTTTTAAGGACGGCCGCCAGAACTACACACTTGGGATCGGCTACTATAAAGACTATGTACAGTTCTAGGGGATGGGGGCATTGTCCTCTGAACTAAAGATTTGAAGGTTTATCATGCGATAAAATTGTTTATCCTTAGTATTTCTATTTCTATTATTTAGAGTTCTAAGATATGAAGTTATACCTGTAGGGGTCAGGGCAGTGGAGCAGCGTTGTTTCACTTTAGAACTAGGTGGCGCGAGTGCCGATCCCTGCTGTGCGGTATGGCCGGCGGACCCGCAGTATGCAAATGCTGCGGGTTCACCCGCATTACGTAACTCGGCCACTATATAAGGTCGAGTCCACAGCAGGTTGACAGGACTTCTCACGGTGCCTCTTTACAGAGTGAACGTCTGGAGCCTCACGAGTTGGTTAGGTTGTGTTGAAACACCTTTCAACGTTGAAGAGACCAGTATCTCTTCCCGCGCTAGTTGGTGCCCCGCAGCACCAACGGATTGTGTATTACTTCCAGTAATAAACGAACGGTAGACTGAAACTGTCCGGAGTCTGGTTGTCTATTCGCGGTTAAGTGGTAGTTGGTAGACCTCGTATCTCCCTCCCTTCTCCAGTGGGTAAAGCCGAACCCACCTGTATTGGCACGGTAAGTACAGGGTAGCGACTAGTCTCGGAACCTCTGGTCGACTGACGATCGCGGAGAGTGCCGTGACCAGGATCTTTGGCTGCTTGCACAGCCAAAGATCACTGGAGAGGAAGGATGGCGGAGAAGCCGGGTGTAAAAACCCGGTCAAAGATCGCCGTGCAGAGTCCTGCCGCAGAAGGCGCAGCCAGCCCGGAGAAGACACAAGATGTCCATACTCCAGTGGCAGCTGCTAGCCAGTCGCGGAAGAAGGCTGCAAGGAACGTGGCTGAGCAACTAAGCTCAACCGTGCTCCACATGGGGAGCCCTAGAGCGGACTCCATGGAAGAAAAGGACCTGGAAGGAGTAAGCCGAATAGGCGATTCCGAGGAGGGTCCTGAGCGTGGGGAAACCCCAGTAACCCGGCCTAAGATCGATTCTCGGATCGATCATGAAGCCGAGCAACGTCAAGCGAAGCAGCGTCTACTCGAAGAGCAAGATACTGCTAAGTTGATGTTGCAAGACGTGTATTCTCGGGCCAAGGTAGCCGCTGAGTCACTGCGAGTGCAGATGGAACAGCTTGCTTTGGCCGAGGATCAGGAAAAGGCGGTATTGGCGCGCACACAGCGCGCAGAGGCAGACTATGCTTTAAAGTATAGGACTCCACCGCCAGGCTGGCAGAGTGTGACCAAGGATCACGTATACTCCCCACAAGGGAATGCAACGGGTCCTCGTGTATTTACTCCGCCACGAATAGATCGGAGACCTCCGATGGTGAACTTTGCTTCCCCAACCGATTCTCTGAGAGACTACGCATGCTAGTGATAGGGGAGTACCATCTAATTCCGCGATAGCTGAATTAGGACTAAACCCTGTGCTTGCAGAGAGTAACGCGGATCGGGTGTTCAATCGATCTCTAGCACAGGCTAGGGATGTCCCGATTGTGAGACCGGCAGAAACGGCCAGACGTAACGCCATTGTTCATAAGCCTTTTGGTAAAGGAATGGTGTGGGAACACTGGTTTGCCGGTTTCTGTGAGGATGTCCAGTGCAATGGGTGGAGTACTACCGATGCATTGCCGTACCTCATGAGAGCGTTGCGCGATGGACCCGGTGAGGCTGCTTTACGCGCCTACCGGCATTCAGCTACGCATGGATGGGATGCCCTTGTAGAAGTGGCGTCCTATTACTGTGGGCAGCTAGTAACGCTGAACCCTCGTTCGACTTTTCTAAGTCGGATACAGGGTAAAGATGAGTCCGCCCGTGCTTACGGGTTAGCCTTACAGCAATTGCTGATGGAGGTTTACTCCGGTACTCGACTGGACTCACCGGCACTGCATGAGGATCTACAAACTCAGTTTGTGAAGGGTCTCAGAGACGAGGACATCCGCACGGAGGTGGTCTCGAAATGGGAGCCTGGTATGACCCTCATACAGGTGTTGAAAATAGTGGACGCCTATGAACAAAGGTGTGCCCTGTTTGGACAGTATGGAAAACCTGCGAGTAAAACCCGGGTTGCCATGCTAACGCCATCCTGGGAACAGTATGAGTTGGCGACCGAAGAAACCAGCGACCCCGAAATGGAGGATGTACTCTCCGTGGTGCGGTCAATGGTACTCGGACGTCATAGTTTCCGCGGTAGGGGCCGTGGCCGGTTGAATCCAGGGAGGCCCAGGAATGGGAATCCTCAGGTGACAGAACAGGCCGTGGGTAAAGATTCCAAGGAATCACCTACTGTGACGGAATTGTTACTGCAGATCAACGAAAGGTTATCGCAATTGGAGAAAAACCAATTAGATACTCGACGTTGTTGGCAGTGCGGAAAGACTGGGCACATTTCTCCGGAATGTCCCCAGAAGCTGGCTGCTGTAGAAACCACAGACGGCCCTCTAGCTTTGCCTTCCCCTCATGAGGATCCGGTAAACTAGAATGGGCTACGGTAAGTGGCGAGACAGTAGCCCCAGCAACTGTACGCCTGAGTACACAAACTGGAGAACCAGCGAGTAAAGTGAATCTTACTCGGACCAGAGAGGAAGAGATTTCGAGTCAGATTGCTACAATTTGTTCTCGCTATCTATCTCCGAGACATCCCTGTTTACAATGGTTACGCCAGCGTGGATGGGACCTCGGCACCCTCGATGGTATTTCCCGGTTCATTCAGCAGCCATCTCCTCTAGGAGGGAGACGATGGTATGTACCTGTGAGAATTCAGGGGTTGAAAGTAGATTTGTTGGTTGATACTGGAGCAAGCCGCTCTGTGTTGAACCACAGTTTATATAAGACTTTTGAATTTGATCCGGAATGTAAAGTTTCGGAAGCAAGTGGAAGGGCTGCTAATGGTACTCCGTTGAAGTGCTACGGCAAAGTGATTATCCCGATCTCAGTAGGTAACACTGAATTAGTGTGGAGTCCCATACTCAGTGATATCGAAGAGAATGGAATAATCGGAATAGACTTCCAAGCATTGTATGGAGTGTCATTGGACCTTCAGCAAGGCCTGCTTCGGATTAAACACCCGGAACAGCTGGAAGTAGAATGTTCCTGTAGACGGATTTCCTCAGTGGTCTCTGTCAGGCAGGATGTAAGCATCACCCCTCAGCAGATGGTAAATGTGCTAATAGCTGGGGAAGGTGACTTGCCGTTGGCAGATGCTATGTATGAGCCTGATCCGATGTTATTTCCAGACAAAGGATTACAGGCTTGGGACACCCTTATGGGTGGAGCTCGGATCGGATCTATACCCGTGAGTAATCATACTACGGGGAGGATAGTGTTGAAGAAAGGTGACGTTGTTGGCCGAGTAATATTGGCTAACTCCGTAGATACAGTGGAGGTCTGTCCTCTAGGTATTTCATCTATCGACAACGACCCGAGAGAAGAGAGGATTGGGTGCGTGAACACAAACTCGGAAAAAGATCCCGGGTTTGCAGTTCTGCACGAGACCCTAGAAACTCTGATCACTGCTGCAGACGCCCTAACGAGCGCGGAGCAACGGGAATTAAGAGTTATGCTAGGAAGGTGGAATAAGATCTTTGCGCGGCCAGGAGACCCATTGGGTAGAACTGATCGTGCAGAGCACCACATAGATACAGAGGGAAACATTCCATTTAGACTACCCTACCGGAGACTACCGCCCATAAAGCGGGAAGCTTTGGAAGAGGAGTTACGGAAAATGCTTTCTCAAGAAGTGATCATACCCAGCGAAAGCCCTTGGGCCAGCCCTGTGGTGATGGTTACTAAGAAGGATGGTACTTGCCGGTTCTGTATTGACTACAGAAAACTGAACGGTATCACCCGGAAGAACGCCTATCCAATACCACGGATCGATGAGAGTCTCGACTCTCTCGGGGGGGAACCAATGGTTTTGTACCTTGGATCTCCAATCCGGATATTGGCAGGTAAAGATGGCTAGTGAGGATCAGCCGAAAACTGCCTTCACTACCCACGAAGGGCTGTATGAATTTATAGTAATGCCCTTTGGCCTCTGCAATGCCCCGGCTACGTTTGAATCCATGATGGATCAGAGGCTGAGAGGCTTGCAGTGTAAGAAATGTTTGGTTTATTTAGACGACATAATTGTTTTCGGGATAACCGTGGAACAATGTTTAAATAACCTAGCGGAGGTCTTTGAACGTATAGAGTCTTACAGCTTGAAACTCAAACCTCAGAAATGTAAACTGTTCAAACGATCAGTGGAGTACTTAGCTAGGATAGTTGCGGGTGATGGTATCCGCGCTGACCCATCCAAGTTGGATGTAGTGGCCAAATGGCCTCGACCCAGGAATATAAAAGAAGTAAGATCTTTCCTCGGATTCTGTTCATATTATCGTGACTTTATCCCGGGTTTTTCCGAAACTGCCCATGCTTTGCAACAGTATGTAGTCCAAGACAAAGCCGGAAAGTCGAAGGATATTCTATGGAATTCCGCGGCCGAGGAAGCTTTTTCAGGACTAAAGAGAAAGTTTGAAGAGACTCCGGTCCTCCATTATCCATTGCCTCAGGGTCGATTGATCCTTGATACCGACACGAGCAATGACAGTATTGGAGCGGCACTGTCACAGATACAGAACGGAGTAGAGGTTCCCATTGCTTTTGCAAGTAATAGCTTGAATAAGGCACAGCGGAACTACTGTACTACAAATCTTCTCGCTGTAGTAGTATACGTAAGGAAATATCGACACTTCCTCGGAGGTGGAGATTTCATGTTACGTACGGATCATTCCTCGTTGAAATGGCTCTTTAACTTTAAAGATGCCGAAGGAATGATCGGAAGATGGCTGGCAGCTTTATCCGAATTCGGACTTAAGAACTGTCAGATAGAGCACAGACCCGGAAAAATCACACATTAACGCGGATAGTCTCTCCCGGAGACCATTGCGTAAGTGTGGGCGACCCGACTGTGTAGACTGTGGGGAACATGATGCTATCTTGGCTGCGTTGCACCAGATGGGTAATCCTGATCCCGCGTTTTATCAGTGGACACTGGAACAGAGCCGAGAAGCTCAACAGAGTGATCCGGATATGTCCCGGTTGATTAAACTGGTAAAGAATGGCCTCCATAGACCACGAGGAAAGGAACTCTGAATAGAGAACTGGGAGTTCCAAATACTCTGTAGTCAATGGGCGGAGTTGACTGTGAGGGATAACGTGTTATATAGGATGAGAACCACAGTGTGTCCAGTAAGGAGACATTTACAGTTGGTTGTACCCATAGCACTGCGTCCTGGACTTTTGACTCTGTGCCATGAGCATAGAAGTTCGGCACATTTCGGAAAAAAGAGGACTGCCGCTAAAATAAAGCGACATTACTACTGGCCCGGAATGAACGCCGACATAGAGCGATGGATTCTAGAATGCCAAGTCTGTTGTAGGGTTAAGCCAGCGAAGGCATAGGGAAGATGCCCTTACAACAAGAGCTATTTGGAGTCCGGTTTGCCCGCATTGCTCTCGATATCATTTCTGGTATCGATGAGTCCGATGACGGCAATACATGCATGATGGTGGTGATGGATTACTACACGAAATATGTGCAGATATATCCCATGAAAGATCACAAAGCTGCTCCCTGCGCGGAAGCACTTGTGAAGAATTGGGTGCAATGCTTCGGAGCTCCGAGTATTTTACACTCCGACCAGGGAAGAGAATTTGAGTCTCAAATCTGGCAGGAAATGTGTAGAATACTAGAGATAAAGAAAACACGCACCAACCCGTATCGTCCTCAATCAGATGGGATGGTAGAGCGGTTCAATCGAACGTTGATACAGTGCTTGCGCACTATGGTCAATGAGAGCCGCAGTAACTGGGATGAGTTAGCACCATTTATAGCACATGCTTACAATGGCACTATTCATTCTAGTACGGGGTGTTCTGTAACACAGTATAGTGTAACACAGTATATTGTACGTAATGTTTGGATTAAACAATTCGGATACAAAATGTAAGTGTACTGGAAGAGATAGACTATCACGCATGGGGCCATCACGAGTGTAGACAGGGGACAGTCACGTGTGTGGTGGCGTAGAACAAAGGAATGATCACATGTAGATCACATGTATGAGGATTTGGAATAAAGAGGGGAGAGCAGCCTGACCAAGTCAGTCCGGGCCCGCTCTCCGTTCCGACGACTAGTACGAGACAGTAGATGGAAAGTGTTACTGTTCATGTGTGAGTAGGAGGATGGGGCCTGGGCTACAGACGCGCCAGTGGTGGGGCTGTAGGAAATCCAAGGAAGTTTAAGACATGGATTAAGCAAATAGAAAAGTATGGGATCTTGATGGGGGCTACAGATGAACAAAAGAGACTGGTGGCCTTCCAGTCAAGTGACGGGACAGTGAGTGATTGTATCCAGAGGTTCCTTAATGATAACCCTCCTTTAGATTGGCCAGGGTTAAAAGATCAGCTGAAACAAAGATTTGGGGAGATTCATGTTCTGTGTGGACATGAGGAAACTTAATCAATCTACCACACAGTACAAATGGCCTATTCTCCATATAGACGATATACTAGCAGAACTAGGGGAAAGCAAGTACTTCAGCTGTTTAGACCTGAGAGCGGGATACTGGCAAGTTGAATTAGAAGAGGAATCTAAGCCCAAAACATGTTTTGCCACACACAGAGCACTCTGGTAAGATTACAGGAGGATGTCTTTATACCTGCAAACACAAACATAATAGTTAGGGTAAAACCCTGTAAAAAGGTAGAAAAGAAGGTGTGTCTTATTAGCAGCATTGACACAGGGTTCATGGGCCGCGAACCGGGCTTGGAAGTAGTAGAGAGTGTGGTTGATATGTCGGATACTAATCGGGTGGCAGTCCGCATGATAAATCAGACGGGAAAAGGTTTCTCGCTGAAAAGAGGGAATGTAGTGGCTCAGATTCAGGACATAGATTTGATCATTGATGAAGCCCTTGAGGGACAAGCCTGGGACAATAAAACTGATAATAATGACCCTGTTTCAGTTCCCGAAGAGTACCGGGATGAGGTGAACAAGATTCTGGATAGTTATAAAGACATCTTTGCAGGTAGTGACGCTGAGTTAGGCAGAACACATGTCCTAAAGATGCACATTGACACCCAAGACCACCTGCCCATCCAACAAAAACCATACCGATTACCTATTGCCAAGAGGGAGATTGTAGATAAACAAATTGATGACATGCTAGAAGCCGGTGTTATCCGACCCAGTCGGTCTCCCTGGCAAAGCCCCATAGTACTGGTCAAGAAGAAGGGAACCACTGATTTCAGGTTCTGTGTGGACATGAGGAAACTTAATCAATGTACCACACAGTACAAATGGCCTATTCTCCATATAGACGATATACTAGCAGAACTAGGGGAAAGCAAGTACTTCAGCTGTTTAGACCTGAGAGCGGGATACTGGCAAGTTGAATTAGAAGAGGAATCTAAGCCCAAAACATGTTTTGCCACACACAGAGGACTACATGAGTTTAATGTTACACCTTTTGGCCTAGTTAATGCACCTGCCTTGTTTTGTGAGCTGATGTCAACTGTACTGAGGGGTTTGGAAAATTTCTGTAGACCATACTTAGATGATGTAATCATTTTCAGTAAAACCCCTGAAGATCATTTAAAACACTTAAGGTTAGTCTTTGAGAGGCTAAGAGAGGCAGGGCTGAAGCTGAAGAAAACCAAGTGCCACTTCTTTAAGGAGCAGGTCAAATACCTAGGGCACATAGTGGACAAGAGAGGTCTTAGTCCAGACCCAGACAAGGTGAGGGTCATCAAGGAAATGCAACCGCCAGAGAACATAACTGAGGTACGAAGCTTCATAGGGGCATGTAGTTGGTACCGTAAGTTTATACCGGGAATGTCTGAGATAGCGTTACCCTTAACCCGTCTTACCAAGAAACATGCTGTCTTTAAGTGGACCAATGAGTGCCAGCAATCTTTTGATATTTTAAAAGAGAAGCTGAACTCACCTCCAATCTTAGCGTTTCCGTCCATTGGTAAGCCATTCCTATTATATACGGATGCAAGTCAGAAATGTATCGGGGCAGTATTGGCTCAAGAGTTTCCAGACGGGGAAAGGGTGATACAATATGTGTCTCATAAACTGTCAGACAGTCAATCCAAATGGTCCACAGTGGAAAGGGAATGTTATGCGATAGTTTATGCCCTCCAGAAGCTGAAACATTACCTGTACGGGGCAGAGTTCTTGGTAAAAAGTGACCATGCCCCGCTGAAACATTTCCTGGCAAGTGACCTGAAGAATACCAAATGCCAAAGGTGGGCTATGCTGATAAGCGAGTATGGGTGTAAGATAGAATACTTACCAGGCAAGAAAAACCTCAGGGCCGATTGGATGAGTAGGTTAAATCATGACACAGACCAATGTTGTACATCAGAATCTGAGGTACAAGGTGAGGTAGAAGAGGTGGCTATGATAAATTCAGACCAGTTAGACCCAGAATTGCACTGGAATCAGATGCAGGCAGAAAAGGAAAAATGGAAAGATTCATCTAGTAAGGTCCTAGTGATCCCCAAAACAGACATGGACGAAGTAGGGCAGTTGCAGAGAGCTGACGAACTACTGAGCTCCATAATCAGTGAGTTAAGGGGTAAGGATCCCTCCAAGCAGATTAGCAAGCAATATTGCCTGATAGAAGGTACCCTGTTCTACATTGCAGAGAATGAAGTGTCTCTGAAGCTGGTTGTACCCGAGAGTCAGCAGTTGTTGGTATTATCAGAATGCCATGATAAATGCTGTCATCTAGGGATAGACAAGACCTATGACAGGATACGGGAAAAGTATCATTGGAGGGGGGTCTACAAGGATGTGGTAGATTATGTTTCAGCATGTGTAGCTTGCCGGAGTAGAAATCTAACTAAAGAAGTTAGGCCCCTTCAGGTAACGGAGACGGTCCGATTTCCATTTGAAAAAGTAGCGGTAGACCTCTGTGGGCCATATGAAACAAGTCATCTTGGGAATAGGTATCTCCTAACCTTCATAGATGCATATAGTGGATGGCCTGAGTTTTACCCTATACCAGACAAAAAGGCCGAGACCGTTGCCACCATCTTTCTCAAAAAGTTCATACCCCAACATTCTTGTCCTTTGGTTCTTCTCTCAGACAATGGTACTGAGTTCGTGAATGAGATCCTTAAGGAAGTTTGCGACCGCCTGAAGGTGTACCGGGTAACCAGTAGCAAGTACCATCCGGCAAGTAACGGACAGATAGAAAGGATACACCGGGTGTGGGGGGATATGGTCTCTAAGACTTTACAGGGTGATGTCAGATCATGGGATCAGCTAGTTCCATCAGTTCTTTTTGCTCTGAGGACATCCATTAGTGAGACCACAGGGTTTACACCCTTCTTCCTGGCTACAGGAAGAGATCCGGTTTTGCCCATAGACACCCTGTTGAAACCCAGATTTAAGTACCTAGGGGAAGACTACCATCAGGTTGCTCTAGAGAGACAACATAAGGCCTTCATAGAGGTACTTAGGAATAGAGAAAAGGCACGAGCTAAGCAGAGGAAGTACCATGATCAAAAGGCTAAAGATGGGGAATTTGAGGTAGGGGATCCCGTGTACCTATACAATTTCAAAAGAAGTAGCAAACTGGATAGGAAGTGGAAACCCCACTACAGAATAATGGAGAAGCACTCTCCGGTCCTCTTTACTGTCCGAAACCAGATCTCTGGGGCGACAGAGCGGGTTCACTCAGAGCACTTGCGGAGAGCAAACGTTGAGTGGGCAGTCCCGGTACAAGAGGCAGTGAGGGAGAGACCATCCAGGAGGAGCAAGTATGCTACAAACCCGGTAGAGCCAGTGAGAGCCGCTGACAGTGATACAGAGGACAATGACCAAACTAGTCAGGACTCACTGAGTAATAATGAGTTAGATAGTGAGGAAGGGGACAGAGGGGCTGAGAGGTATGCTCAGAACAAGAGCCTAAGAAGCCAAGAGATCTGGGACTCAGAGGATGAGATCCCGTTATCCCAGGTAAGACAGAGGCTGAGAGATAGGGAGGCACAAGGAGCTCAGGTAATGCCTCCCAGGACCCAAGAGAGACTGAAAAGTCCAGCGGTGCCTCCATCGGCACCCGAAGCGACAGACGCTTTCCAGTCGCCACTGTCTGTGCGGGGCCCAGAGCCTATGGAAATGGAACCCCTAACAGGCTTGAAAAGGGACAGAGAAGGGGAAAGTAGTGAGTCTGATGATGATGACCGACATAAGTTCCGGAGAATGAACAAAGTAAGGTCATCCAAGAGAGAGAAGTCAGGAGAAGTAAAGAAACTCCTGGCCGCTTTAGCAGGGTTACTGTAGAGTAATCATGAGCACCCATACAGGAGAAGCTATGGTTGTTTTTAAGAAAGGGAATTCATAAAGCATTACGGGCTCCTATGTACATAGCTAGCAGGATAGCTAAACATATTATAGTACAGTTGTAGAACTTAACAACTCTTATATAGCAGTAGTAGTAACGGACGTATAAAAAATACTAAAAATGATTATTTATGTTCTATTGTAGGGCAGACCAGATGAATAGTCATGATGGCGCAGACCATAATAACGGTCGTGACACTGCTTCTAGTAATAGCAAATCATATACATAGTAGCCATGTGTTCTTCAGAAAAATGGGGGAAACACATTTGGCTAACTCAAAATGGACCCTGGCCTTACTGTTAGACATGACTCCAGTGGTGCAATACCTGGAGAAGATAGAGTATATTGTAGATAAGAGTAATAAGGTTATTAGGGAAACACAGAATACTCATTGGGAGGAAGAGGCATATAGCCAATTAATGCAGGCTGGTACTAGAAGGATGAGCCTACTCAAACAAAGATTATCTAGACTGAGAGTCACATACCATGAGGGTCTAGGGGAGTTACACCGAAGAAATAAAAGGGCAATCATTAATCTTGGAGGTGCTTTCAAGTTTTTATTCGGAGTAGCTAGTGAAGACGAAACAAGGACTATTCAGGACCAAGTATCAAAAATGAAAAAGGCACAGGAAATTGAAAGGCATGTCCTAGGAAAATCCCTATCCCTCATTAATGTCACAAGACTCGAGGTGTCACGCAACCGGCGGGCGATTAACGCAGTGATAAGTACTACTCGAGACTTACAAATGGAGTGGATGAATGTGACCCAGGAAATAGTACAAGTAGTATTACTGCTACGAAATTTTGTCATCTACTATGGTAGGGTTCAAGGAGCGATAAGTGTACTGGAACGACTAGTAGATCGAGCCGAAAGATATATAATGGAAATAGAGGGAAACATGGGTCAGTTAGCAACAGGAAAATTGTCTCCATCCCTCCTTTCAGCTGGAGAGCTTAGAGAGATACTAGCAAAAGTACGAGATCAGATCCCCAGCCCCATGAGTTTAGCCTTCGGCACAGAGAAGGAATTGTGGGCGTACTACCAAGAACTACAGTGTCAAGCATTATTTGGGGATGGGAAAGCAGTCATTGTGACATCGATTCCCTTAATAGACAAACAAGGCAAGTTTGAAATATACCAAGCCATGAACCTACCGGTACCCGTAAGTGCTAATTATTCAGTAGGGTTAGAGCTAGAATTCACAAAATTTGCGATAGAAATGGACAGAACTAACTACATCAAAATAGATGAGGATACTTTTCACCAGTGTGCTTTTCAGAGCGTTCCCTATTGCCCCTTTTCGAGCCCGACTTTCCCTGTAAATAAGCATCAGACTTGTATATTGTCAGCCTTCTTGAATGATACTGATGGAATAGAAAAATGGTGTAATCCGAAAATGGGGAAACCTTTAACCCTTCCCGAAGGATGGTTTGTGGGTAGGGACCGCTGGGCAATCACTTCCAAGAGGCCACTGGTCTTCACGGTGATCTGTGAGGCCGTCAAGTACACCCTTACAACTTCCCCTCCCATAGACATCTTAAAAGTAAAACCAGCCTGTACTGCTACAAGTGAAGGTATGACCATTAGAAATGGGTTGCGCAAGCATTCTAGCTTTGAATTGAGGACAAATCAGGGGGAGGAGATGGTTTTATCTGCAAAACCCTTTAAGATTGGGAAAGTACAAGGGAAGGAGATAGTAATAGGTAAAAAGAGAATTCCCTTGAGGCTAGAAGATCTGCAGACAGGCGCAGTAAAGGAATTAATGCATAGGTTACAGTCAGCCAAGCTAGAGAACCAGCAAGAAACTAGAGGGTGGGGGATAGGCTCGGCAACGATAGCACTGGTAGTATTGGTCATGGTGATGATCGTCGTGATCTGTGCATGCAGGTCAAGATCCATGGGTCGTTTGTGTACTTTGGTACAGAGTCATGAAGGAAAAGGAAACAGCTCCAGAGAATCTTCCGCAGACAGTGGATATGTGGGATCCCAGCCAGTCCTAGTTGAGGTGAGCGGGGTGCCTCCAACCAGAGGGCGAAGGTCAGCTGAAGAGCCGGCGAGTGTGGTCCTACCGAGGACCCATCTAAAAGCTGGGGCACTAGGCGGTGCTTCATAGCGAGTGGTCACATATCTTCAAGGTGATCCTGAGCGGTCACATATCTTCAAGGTGATCCCGAGTGGTCACATATCTTCAAGGTGATCCCCAGTGGTCACATATCTTCAAGGTGATCCCGAGTGGTCACATATCTTCAAGGTGATCCTGAGCGGTCACATATCTTCAAGGTGATCCTGAGCGGTCACATATCTTCAAGGTGATCCTGAGCGGTCACATATCTTCAAGGTGATCCCGAGTGGTCACATATCTTCAAGGTGATCCTGAGCGGTCACATATCTTCAAGGTGATCCCGAGTGGTCACATATCTTCGAGGTGATCCCGAGCGATCAAACAAACTGCAGGACTATGCGAGAGCACATGGTTTACAGGCAGGACCCGAAAGAAGGCCTGCAGTCTGAAAGTGACTTCTTTCAATGACACCATTTGTATGGTGTTGGAAACTATACATTCAAGCAGCTATCATGGTTGCTGTTGGCCTTGAGTCTACAAGCAGTTCAGTAACCTATCATATTTTAATAATATAATCCTTGAATGCTATTTACTATTATTCAGACCTAGAGCAGTCATAGTCTAAGGAATATATATATATATATAAGACAATTCAAATACACAATGAGGAGTATACGATCAAAGGATATAACAATGAAAAACTTGAACAATACTACGTTAATTATCGAGTATAGCACATACTGTGTATCTTATAATGTCTTAAGAATTGTTATTGACAACTTGAACAATACTACGTTAATTATCGAGTATAGCACATACTGTGTATCTTATGATTTCTTAAGAATTATTATGGATAATTCTTCCCTTAAGAAAGGAGGAGTGTAACACAGTATAGTGTAACACAGTATATTGTACGTAATGTTTGGATTAAACAATTCGGATACAAAATGTAAGTGTACTGGAAGAGATAGACTATCACGCATGGGGCCATCACAAGTGTAGACAGGGGACGGTCACGTGTGTGGTGGCGTAGAACAAAGGAATGATCACATGTAGATCACATGTATGAGGATTTGGAATAAAGAGGGGAGAGCACCCTGACCAAGTCAGTCCGGGCCCGCTCTCCGTTCCGACGACTAGTACGAGACAGTAGATGGAAAGTGTTACTGTTCATGTGTGAGTAGGAGGATGGGGCCTGGGCTACAGACGCGCCAGTGGTGGGGCTGTAGCCACACTGTGTCACAGTTCACCTAATCTACTTGTCTTCGGAGAAGAGATTGTGATGCCCGCAGACATTGTCTATGGGGTACCGGGAGTATCTGCTGAGATAACCTGCCCTATAGGGTTCGTGGAAAAACTTCGGGAACGCTTTGTGGAGGCTTATTACCGAGCAAGGCGAGGCTTAGAGAAAGCCGCGGAGTGGCAGAGGTCGGGACATGATGTTCGACTAAAGCCGAGAAAGTTCCAGGTTGGAGACCGAGTGATACGATATCACACACCTTTAGTGAACGTAAAACTCGCCCCAAACTGGGATGGTCCATTTGTTATAGTTGAAGTGCTGTCAGAAATGACAGTAGTCATCGAAGATGAATGGACACGGAAGCGCTATAAGTCGCATGTTGCTAGATTGAGAACATGGCACTGTACGCGCAATAGAGCTGCCTCTGATAACACGGAGTCCCCGTCCCAGCCGGTACCGCTTTCAGCGAAGCTCGCAGGGCAGGGAAGTCCTGGGTCAAAGCCGGTAAGAGTTGCAAGGGCCCTCCGCCAACACGGCGGAAGCCGGGTCGTCCGCGTAAGGTGAAGATACCCCGTCTGACTCCAGAGAGAAAGACTGGGAGGATTTGAAGCCCGAAGCGGAGGACTACAAAGCCCTACTGATCGTTCTATGTATACGAAACATGGAAGATCAGTAAAAATGAAAATAGAATTGGAAAACAATTCGACCACCCGCCGCAGCGCCCGAATATGCGGCAAAGCTGCGGACAGCTACAAAGAGTAGTGGTGCGTAATTGTTGTCGAAAATAACACAACGAGAAGTAAACGCTGACCAAACCTGCGAGTCCTAGGGTTGGTTGATTGAACACGATGACGGTTGAAACCTGATAAAAGACGGACTTATGGCAGCAGTCCCGACGTTGCTCGAAGGGATTCCCCGTAGAGGGCCCTCCAGAGGCTGCATTATTCGCCATAACGTTCTAATTTGATGGTTTTTAATCTCTCGATCATCAACTTATACCTTCTTGAGATGCGTAATGGCGGTCAGATGGAATTGGAAACCCCCACGGGCATAGATTCGGCTTGGCGCAGTGAAGCGTGGCCGGTGTCTGTACCCGCTGGGAGAGTGTGAAAGAATGAATCAAATGACACGTAACGGCGTCTTTGATCAGTTCGCGGTCGAGGGGGCATGGAGTCGCTCCGATGATGAACGTCTCAACACCTCTCATTGGTCGAGGACATGACCTCTTTTAATTGGGGTCAACAGCCTGTATATAAGGCATTGTTCTCGGAGAACAGATCACTCTGGCCAAGTGGCGTCCCCGTGACGCCCCTGGAGTGTATTGCTGCGTTCAGCCTGGCTGAACAACGCTCAGAGGAGGCCACCCTTCCCGCGGAGGAAGAGGTGGTCCCGCGGAACTCGGCTCCGGCTGAGGGCCTTGCGAGCTCGGGAGACAGTGCGTCTGTCGGCCTGGGCAGTTACGACTCCCTAGGGGGTAGTCACAGTGGTGACTCGGGTGCTCTGGATTCCAGTCCAGATGACACCCAGTCAGCACAGCGTGGAGAGTCCAACCCTTCCAATTCGGTGGCAGAGGCAGGACCCGGTTCGCCTAAGACATCAGTTTCGGCTGAATGCTCTGGGCGAGTTGCTTCCGCGAAAGGTGGGAAACTAGACCTTTCCCATGTAAAGAGCTCTGGGTACGGGCAGAAGTCAGTTTCAACTACTCCTGCTAAGCCCAAGGCTTCCCGTTTGCCGAAACCGACGTTTACGCCGGTGAAAGCAGCGGATAAGAAAGGAGATGCTCAGCGAGCTAAGTTGACTCCCGTTGGTCGTGGCCGCGGGAGACCAATTAGCAGACCTGATCCTCCTGCTCCCGGGGGTATTCCAGCCAGTCCATGGGACCGGTGGACCCGGGAACTGCAGAACATCCCTGACCCTAACATACGCGCTATGGCTATGAAGGGGTTAGTGGATCGATGGGTTGCTAGTCAAGGCCCGGAGAATGTTGTACAGGTGGTATCCCCCTCGAGGGTTGAAGCCCCGGTGGTAGCACCTCCAGCCCCGGCTACTAGCCAAGATACGCCCGCCGCTACGGAGAGCGCTATGGAGGTTGACAAAACCCCTGGTGCTTCCACGGAGTCAGTGGAGCCGGCTACTTCCTCGGAAGGAGCAAAGGCCACTGAAGGGCGTGCCACGGAGAAGCCGAAGCCGGCCAAAAAGTCGACAGAACCTGCCTCCGTGGAGGATAAACCGGCTGAAAAGCCAGTAAGTAGCTCCGCTGCCCGTAGGGGTAGACGCAAGACTCGCGCGGCCAGGGAAGCCGCTGCAGCAAAAGCTGCAGCGGACAAAGCAGCCCGCGATGAGCGCTCTAGCTCCAGTTCCTCCCGCAAGGGAGGAAAGGGTAAGGGAGTTGGAAGGTCCAGTGCTGGCAAGCTTGTTGCTAAAGGCAAGGGGTCTTCGGATCCTAAACCTGGTGGCAGCAAGGAGACGAAGGGGGCCGGGTCTTCGGGCTCGGAGAAACCCGAGTCTACGTCAGCTGGACAGCCGCACAAGAGTGCATCACAAGATTCAGATGAGCAATCTGAATCTGCTGTGGTGGACAATTGTGGTCGGGCCGGAGACTGGGGCGAGATCATTGATCTTGATGATGCAAAACGTCTTGCCCGCG
Source organism: Alentia gelatinosa (assembly GCA_950022655.1). NCBI lineage: Eukaryota > Metazoa > Annelida > Polychaeta > Phyllodocida > Polynoidae > Alentia > Alentia gelatinosa. The sequence goes on along the minus strand of OX465581.1, from coordinate 122,315,212 downwards.
GTTCCGACGCCGACAGTGAGACCGGTGATTTTGTTCCCGGTGCTAAGCGCGCCCAGAAGCGCAAGGTGGCCCGCAAGCTACCGAGCTGTCTGGTTGGGCGCAAAGCGAAGTGTCTAGAAGACCTCCGCATCAAAGACCGCCATTGGCTACCGGAACCGGTAGGGGAAGATGGCGTGTCTGACGACGAAGAGTGGCTTCAGGACGAGGGCTCTACAAACACTTGGTATATTACCCGTGTGGAAGGAGTCAAGAGTGCCTCCAACCAGAAGTACAACATCCTCCAGAAGGAAAAGTTGAACTTTGCGTTGCGACAGTTTACTGTCGGAGGGCACTGTGTCTTTTTGTGTTGCCAGGGCGGGGATGTGATGACATCACCTGCCTACGCCACGAAAAGGTTGTACGCACGGCATCTCATAGAGATGCATTTAGCTGAGTTCCCCTGGTACCGTTGTAACGCAGGCCAGTGCTCAGCTGACTCGGGTTCGTCGCGCCGGTCGTGGATGATTCGTCACATGTTGGATGAACACGGGATCGGTGCTGTTCGGGGTAGGGAAAGAACAATGCGGCTTTTCAATAAGTTCGTAGGGTTAGTTTCCGAAGCCCGGGCTAAGGGTGTCGAACCTAAGCGCAAGGCTATTGACGGGAAATATACCGTGTCTTGGAAACAGAATCGTAGCTTCGGCACGACTCACCGGATACGCTCACCGGATATGGAACGGATAAAGCACTTGCGTGACACCGCGCGTGGCAGCAGCGCGAAACGGGACCAGAGTGTAGACTCCTTGAACCGCAAGCCTGCTGCAAAGAAGACTAAGAGCTCGTCTAAGTCCAGTAGTGACTCAGACGACGACTCGAGGTCGAGCCGGTCAGCGCGAAGCCAGACGCCGGGCTCTGTTACTTTGGGGGATGTTCTCAATTCCTCAAAGACGGGCCCAGCGAAGGAAAAGCCTGGCCGGAAAGGGTCGAGTGCGCCTAAAGAGGAGAAATCCTCTAAGGGTTCTGTGAAGACAGCGGTCTCGTCTGATGCTTCGGCGTCGACTAGCACTGCTGGTGCTCGCCCAAAGAAAGTAAAAGTCCCCAAACCTAGTGAGGAAAGTGGCGCAGAAGGTGGCGGAGAAGAGGAGTACACTTCTCTACCCCCACCACTGCGCCCTGCCCCTAAGGTAGTGAGCCAGCCTAGACCTCCGCCCGCGGAAGAGACTAAGCCTGGTAAGCACGGGGAACAGGTTGATGTGTACTCCGGCGATCAACATCTGACACTAGCTACTATAGCTAAGACAGATTGGCGCCCGTATCATATGCAAACCTACTTGGACCGCGTTGATAAACAGTCAATTATCAATGCTAACAAGTTTAGGGTAGCACAGATGCGGGTCGAGGAGTACGAGTGCGTCATCGCTCATCAGCGCATGTCTAGCCTTTTGCAAGTGCCATTGGAAAACATGGCTGCAAAGCTAGCGGCGGTTGAGGCGCGGTTGGTGCGTTCAGAGCTCGCCCTGCAGGAGTACGACTACAAGTGTCGCACTGTAATGGGAGTGAGCATGTTCGACGTTGAACCGTCTAACATCGCAGGTGCGGAAGCAGCCTGGTTGTTACATCAATGTCGGAGGGGGCGGTATCTCAACTTTGTGTCGACTCCAACCCTGACAATGCAGCAAGCAGGCGCATTGTTAGATTGGGGTTCCGAGAGGGATTACGCCCTAGATGGACAGTCATCCCAGGCTTCGGCCATGGAGACTGCTCCTTGCAACCGGTCTCAGAGTACCGGTGGAAGTTCCTCGGAATCTCCACAGTGTCTCTGAGGCAGCCGCCGCCAGTGACCCGTGTCGGAACGAGACCAGCTAGTATGCCTCCCCGGCAGCAGCAAGTCCCGTTTGGCCGGGAGTTGGAAGAATTAGGACCTATGTTCCCCCCGTTGCCGTTCACCTCAACGGTAACGTGGGATTTTTTTGATTTTTTTTATTTCGCACATAATTCACCGTTTAGGTGGTTTTACATTATGGCAGGCGATTTCACATCAATTGTTACATATCGACAGTGTGCATAGGTGGATTATATAACAACAATAGATGAATTCTCCCGACATCGCTGACGACATCAGCACGGCTGACCTGAATGCGGTGATGTCTAGGTTCCGGGTCACAGACCCGTTTAGTCCACCACCAAATGTTGGTCAGCAGGCTGCCGCGACGAGGCCCGCTACCCCGTCATCTACAGTTGCCCCTCCAGCTGAAGCCCCCGCCGAGGAACAACCCAGTTGTTCCGGTGAGAGGCCAGCTGGCTGAAGGGCCTGTAGCTAGGCAGCATCGGTCCATCCTACGCTGAATCTAGAGAACCCACGGAGGTTCCCCGGTATCACTGTGGGATGGAGAGAGGCAGGACAACTCCTGCCACAGAGGATGGATCGACATATTCAACCTTAGTTGTCTGTGTCTGTCCGTCTGCCGGCTCCTCAGATATTAACTCAAGCAGTTCTTACCTGGGGATCACCCACACCTGAATTCAGTTTCGGGTGGAGAGGGTGACTGGTTTGGTCCCCCATATAAGTGGTGCTTCGATCAGCGGCCCCCGTGGTTGCTGGGAGGGGTAGTACAGGTAGATCAAAATAGAAAAGCGATCTCGGGTTGGGCCGCGGAGAATCACCCCTGTGGTGAATTTTCGCTGCACAACTTGAGTTTCAGAAGGCTGAAGGGTCTCTCGATGGTAGCCCCGTTGTAGGGCCCCATTGCGATACACTCCGGCCTGTGGTGCTTTTCGCGGGTTAGTGAAGGTGAGAAAGTGAAGGTGAGATATGGGGCTGGGACCCGGCTTCGGCAAGTCGTTTCAGTTCCCTGTGGGGTAATTCACGCTGGACTCGCTTGGTCTTTTGCTAGTGAGGAAAATGTGAATCACCGTGTGGATAGGGGTTGGGGCCTTCGGTGGTTCCTGCAACTCCTATCCAATAGATGGATATAGCGCGCCATGCTATAAGGACGCTGATACCAACTTTTTACGGAGATGGGAACTCCTACACAGAGAAGAAAATGTGTTTGCCTATCTTTTTCTTTCTCCTTATATACTTATTACTCTCTTCACAACAATGACCTGCAGGATGGGCCATGTGAAGTCAAAAAGGTGGGGGGGTTCGCGGAATTGCTCCCCCTAACAACGCTGGAGCTGAACCAGGAGGAGGACAGTGGGAAGCCTGGCGCCCGGAAGTAGGGGGCTGGATTGAGCAGGTCCCCACGCTAACGGGTCTGCCGGGCTCGAAACTTATCCCTGGCTTACAACTCCGGAACGGTGGGAGACGGGGTGCTCGCTGGTCTGGGCTGACCCTTTGTAGGTCTGGGCCGGTGAGTCTTCCTCATCCAATACCCAAGGAAGCCAAGGAACGCCGACAGAGATCCGCGCTACGGGTGATATGCTTTTTTACTATACAGTTTAAAGGTGGTAGCGAGGCTACTCCTTTTTATATATAATTATCACCTCGTTTATATGTCTTCCTCTTTCAGCACTGAATGTGTGTAGTATATCATTGTTTCCCATCTTACATTTTATCTATTATTGGTATCAGTAAAAAGATTCTTTGTGAACGTTGAATGGTTAGACACGTATTCAGAACTGCTCGACTTAGTTATTAAACTTTTTCGGGATGTCCTCTTGGCAACACAATGGTTGCAGGTCCCCCCTTCGTAAAAGCTGGGAGGGGTAATGTAGAGGTAAGGGCAGTCGAGCAGCGTTGTTTCACTTTAGAACTAGGCGGCGCGAGTGCCGATCCCTGCTGTGCGGTATGGCCGGCGGACCCGCAGTATGCAAATGCTGCGGGTTCACCCGCATTACGTAACTCGGCCACTATATAAGGTCGAGTCCACAGCAGGTTGACAGGACTTCTCAGGGTGCCTCTTTACAGAGTGAACGTCTAGAGCCTCACGAGTTGGTTAGGTTGTGTTGAAACACCTTTCAACGTTGAAGAGACCAGTATCTCTTCCCGCGCTAGTTGGTGCCCCGCAGCACCAACGGATTGTGTATTACTTCCAGTAATAAACGAACGGTAGACTGAAACTGTCCGGAGTCTGGTTTTCTATTCGCGGTTAAGCGGTAGTTGGTAGATCTCGTATCTCCCTCCCTTCTCCAGTGGGTAAAGCCGAACCCACCTGTATTGGCACGGTAAGTACAGGGTAGCGACTAGTCTCGGAACCTCTGGTCGACTGAAGATCGCGGAGAGTGGTAATACACATTCAGCGACTAGAGGGTAACCGCTACATACCTATAAATTCTGTGCAAATTTCAAGTTTATTGTTAAAATATTTCTTTTTCAAAAGCAATTTCATAAATATCCATGTCAACTGCGAACATTTTCGCTTGTGTGACTGGGGCATAAAATAACTATAAATGACGGTAACAGAGGTGTACGTTACCTGCCAACGCAGTTGTCACCTATGCTTCTTATGGCGCAAATAAAAATTAAAAATTAAAAAAATTAAAGATTTCATTTCATGATATCTCACAGGGTTATTCAACAAGAAACGTGTTCATGCTTTCTGATATTACTAAAGAGTAGTTGCAGATTTAATTAATTAATTGAGTTTAATCTGTGGGCGAAACCTATCATTACTTGAGTGGGATCATAGGAGTGGCCCTGATTTATTTGTTCGGTGTGGTGACAGTCCGTACAGGGCATTCCCCCATCCATTACCTATCATAATGAGGAAATACAATAATAAAACGATGTTCATGTAAATGTACAAATTTCGATTTGAACTCTGGCCCTAGGACGTTTATAACGAGGTGTTTACACCGAGTTATAAACGTTCCATGGGCTAGAGTGAGGATCGAAATTTGTACATTTACAGGCACAACGTTTTATCTTTACTATATACCTCAAAAACATTAATATATTTGCCTTAATTAAGTTGTAAGAGCCATTTTTAGTCAAATTTGGGCACAGAAGGGTCAACATGAACCCTAGCTTTCCCTTCGACCGTGGAATGTGGCTGTGACGTTATCGCATAGCAATGTGCATAACAACCAGCATAGCAACATTTTTTGTCGCTTGGAAACTGGCCGGAAACTGTCAGGAAGAAAACATTGTGGTTGCTTTCTCATCTCATTTTATGCTGGAAAACGAACTGTGATTTACTGCACAGCCGTGCAGTACAAGGTAGAGAGCAGCATGTAGTAATTATGTCACTTACGGCAGTAGGTATATGGTAAAAGATGACTGTGAAGTTTGGGCATATAAGTGTTTTATAGTCACCATAAAAAGAATTTAAATTACAGTTAAATGGGGCTGGTGTAAGGCAAGTTGTACTCACCTCTATGTGGTGGAGCCACCAGTACGGCGTAGTATGTCCGATACAAGAAGGTGGCGGTAGTATATTTATAAACAAATACTTGGTTTGTTGTATTCTTTCCATATATATATATATATGGGGCTGTCCATAAATGATTTTTGATGATTTAAGGATGATTTAAGGTATATGATAATATGAAACCACAGTGATGGTCCCAATACAAGCTAGATTTATTCATTGCCTGGTCTCATTCTCTGCTTATTTGGCACATAGTAGGGGCCATCCATAAATGATGTCACACTAATTCCTAAGATCTTAAAGAGGCTTCTTTGCCCATCCTGGAAAGGTGTTGGGAAAGTTATGATCATAAGCAGTCATGGATGGATATCCTGCTAAAGTTCCATGCAATAATCCACTGAAATAGTTACACAACTAAAGAAAAAGGCAGCCAAATAGGAGAACGTCCAAATCCCATTTGAAGAAAATATTTTGACAATAGCCTGAAGAGATATCCTTATCTAAATTACTCAGTATGTCTTCCAACAAAGGTGGAGGATGGACATCTGATACACATAACATAGACAATCAACTATAGAACCAGAGCCAGTCATAAGAAACACACAGCACACAAACTCACTGGCACCGGCACCCACCTATGAAACACTCCAGAAGAAAAAGATATCTGACCATTCAGAACAGAGGTTAAGGGTTAAAAAAAAGTGCAGTCAGAGAACTAGAACCCCTGGAAGGCCCACTCGCCGTGTAGCGCTGTTAACTAGTGGCGGGCATTCACCCGTTCCTAGCGTGGAGCAAAACATCCGGTTCACGCTTCTAACATGGCTGACTAGTGCTGCTGATAATGTACTGGGGCTCCTGGGGTATCCGCTAGTTGTCCTGGGTTACACTTTTACATGTGTCGAATGGGTTACTGGATGTCCACCTCCCCAGTATCTTGAAAACAAGTTTGTCTCATAGGCACAATGTTGAATGGCCGTAAGTGGGCTTTCCAGGGGTTCTGGTTCTTTGCCACAATAGATCACTTGCTCAGTAGTCAAAACCATGTCTTTTCAAGGGAGACTAGATTTATGCATGATCAAAAGGTCAGCACTGCATATGATTGAATGCTCTAAAATGACAATTGCTATAGTAAAATATGCTAAAGTATGAATAGCTTTTAAGTGATCTAGGAAATCAAGAGTTTTGTCTCAAGTGATACCTCCCTCTAAGTTCATGGTATACCGTATTACAATAGCTTTGTCAATGATGTAATAACTGTTATATTATGCTATCTTAAACAAGAAAGAAAATGGAGGGGGGGGTGTTGAGGAAAGTATGACATAATATTTTGGGGGTGGTATGAAATGTGTGACGGGGGGGTCCTGAAGATGCCCTAAAAAAGTGTGACATCATTTATGGACGGCCCCTATATATATATATGATGGTGATGTGATATGATGGTGAAGTGTTGTAGAAGACATATCTAAGTTAAAATTCAAAAAGTAAAACCCATGTCATCATTTTACAAACTTTCACAGGAGATAGCAAATGTCCCAGCAGATGTAGGTTTTATAATCTCTAGGTCACCTTCCTTGTTATTTATATAAATGTAGAAAACCGGTTTAGATCTTTTGGTATATTTCCTATATAAATCAAGCAAAATTTAATACCTATTGGTATGGTCAAACTTGAGAAAATATTATATTTCTACCCATTTGGCATTAGAATAAATGACAATTAATAATTTAGATGGCAATTAGCAATATATAAGGAAACACCAGGGAGCTGTTGAATGATATTTTGTCATACGTGAGGCTGAACGAAAGATGACAACCACACTACTGTCCATACGAATTGTAATAGAATTATCGTACAATTGACCTATTTTCAAATACTTATACAAGTCACATCAACCAGTGTACATAGTTAAGGTGGTTAGCTACAGTTCCACAACTGTCATTCAATGTAGCACCAGCATAGGTAATGGGCGTTGCCTCGTCCTACTTCTACAATATCAGTCTTAGACACTATAACTTTATTATTAATTATAATTAGGCTGGCTGATGTCACTCCTTAATTTGTTATGCATGCCAGATAATAGCTTAGTGTCTGTCACTTAAAATAATCAGCCATTTATTATACCACAAATATAGACTTAAATCTTCAGCATTTGACTCTGCTCAGCTAGGGACAAAATGGAAAGAGAGGCAGCTTGGAGAAATAATATTTATTATTATTATGATAATATTGTAGACAGTATAACCCTGAAGCAGTCAAGTAGTTTTGTAGGCATTTTATTTGAACCAACGTTTCGGACTAGTTGGTCCTTTATCAAGGTTAACAATCTCGGTTTGGTCTTTGATTAAGTGCATGGTGAGTCATTATTGGGCGAAGCAAAATCTTATATGATATTTAATTATGAGGTACACTGATACTGTGTGTAAAATATTAATTAGCTAGTGAAGTGATATAGTTATAAATTCGTTTAACTTTGAATTTGTCAATTGATTACAATTATGATAATTGGAACTGGATAACATGGATAATTGTTCAATTAATATGTAGGAAATTTTTTTTTGACTCATACAGGTACGAAGTTTCAGAGTTCCCATTGTGAGTCCATTTTAACTTTTTGGCTGGAGTTTTCTTGTCGGGTGGAGGTATCCCAAGTCAATCAGACCTTGCTTCATGCAAGCGCCTAGGTGGTTGTCAATTTTGTGGATCATTGAATATAGGTCAAAGAGAACCCTCAGCAGCAGGGAGATTTCTCCTTGGTCTAGTTGGTGGTGGCAGGTCGGTTTTTGGTGTTGGGATATAGATGTTGTAGGTGTTGGCATTTTGCAGTTGGTTTTGTACAGTGCGTTTGTTGAGTTTGTCATCAACGTGTAGGGTTTGGTCTGGTTCTGTGTCACTTAGGGTGTTGGATATAGCATCTGCATCTTTGATTGGAGTATTCTTGGGTTGGTTTTCAGTCATGGTGGGTTTTGTTGGTTTTAGTTTGGTGTTAGGGGCGTCCAGGTCATTGGTGTTGGGGTGTAGATTAAGTTCATCATCACTGTCGGATAAGTGAAGGTGAGATATGGGGCTGGGACCCGGCTTCGGCAAGTCGTTTCAGTTCCCTGTGGGGTAATTCACGCTGGACTCGCTTGGTCTTTTGCCAGTGAGGAAAATGTGAATCACCGTGTGGATAGGGGTTGGGGCCTTCGGTGGTTCCTGCAACTCCTATCCAATAGATGGATATAGCGCGCCATGCTATAAGGACGCTGATACCAACTTTTTACGGAGATGGGAACTCCTACACAGAGAAGAAAATGTGTTTGCCTATCTTTTTCTTTCTCCTTATATACTTATTACTCTCTTCACAACAATGACCTGCAGGATGGGCCATGTGAAGTCAAAAAGGTGGGGGGGGTTCGCGGAATTGCTCCCCCTAACAACGCTGGAGCTGAACCAGGAGGAGGACAGTGGGAAGCCTGGCGCCCGGAAGTAGGGGGCTGGATTGAGCAGGTCCCCACGCTAACGGGTCTGCCGGGCTCGAAACTTATCCCTGGCTTACAACTCCGGAACGGTGGGAGACGGGGTGCTCGCTGGTCTGGGCTGACCCTTTGTAGGTCTGGGCCGGTGAGTCTTCCTCATCCAATACCCAAGGAAGCCAAGGAATGCTGACAGAGATCTGCGCTACGGGTGATATGCTTTTTTACTATACAGTTTAAAGGTGGTAGCGAGGCTACTCCTTTTTATATATAATTATCACCTCGTTTATATGTCTTCCTCTTTCAGCACTGAATGTGTGTAGTATATCATTGTTTCCCATCTTACATTTTATCTATTATTGGTATCAGTAAAAAGATTCTTTGTGAACGTTGAATGGTTAGACACGTATTCAGAACTGCTCGACTTAGTTATTAAACTTTTTCGGGATGTCCTCTTGGCAACACAATGGTTGCAGGTCCCCCCTTCGTAAAAGCTGGGAGGGGTAATGTAGAGGTCAGGGCAGTCGAGCAGCGTTGTTTCACTTTAGAACTAGGTGGCGCGAGTGCCGATCCCTGCTGTGCGGTATGGCCGGCGGACCCGCAGTATGCAAATGCTGCGGGTTCACCCGCATTACGTAACTCGGCCACTATATAAGGTCGAGTCCACAGCAGGTTGACAGGACTTCTCAGGGTGCCTCTTTACAGAGTGAACGTCTAGAGCCTCACGAGTGGGTTAGGGTGTGTTGAAACACCTTTCAACATTGAAGAAACCAGTATCTCTTCCCGCGCTAGTTGGTGCCCCGCAGCACCAACGGATTGTGTATTACTTCCAGTAATAAACGAACGGTAGACTGAAACTGTCCGGAGTCTGGTTTTCTATTCGCGGTTAAGCGGTAGTTGGTAGATCTCGTATCTCCCTCCCTTCTCCAGTGGGTAAAGCCGAACCCACCTGTATTGGCACGGTAAGTACAGGGTAGCGACTAGTCTCGGAACCTCTGGTCGACTGAAGATCGCGGAGAGTGGTAATACACATTCAGCGACTAGAGGGTAACCGCTACATACCTATAAATTCTGTGCAAATTTCAAGTTTATTGTTAAAATATTTCTTTTTCAAAAGCAATTTCATAAATATCCATGTCAACTGCGAACATTTTCGCTTGTGTGACTGGGGCATAAAATACTATAAATGACGGTAACAGAGGTGTACGTTACCTGCCAACGCAGTTGTCACCTATGCTTCTTATGGCGCAAATAAAAATTAAAAATTAAAAAAATTAAAGATTTCATTTCATGATATCTCACAGGGTTATTCAACAAGAAACGTGTTCATGCTTTCTGATATTACTAAAGAGTAGTTGCAGATTTAATTAATTAATTGAGTTTAATCTGTGGGCGAAACCTATCATTACCTGAGTGGGATCATAGGAGTGGCCCTGATTTATTTGTTCGGTGTGGTGACAGTCCGTACAGGGCATTCCCCCATCCATTACCTACCATAATGAGGAAATACAGTAATAAAACGATGTTCATGTAAATGTACAAATTTCGATTTGAACTCTGGCCCTAGGACGTTTATAACGAGGTGTTTACACCGAGTTGTAAACGTTCCATGGGCTAGAGTGAGGATCGAAATTTGTACATTTACAGGCACAACGTTTTATCTTTACTATATACCTCAAAAACATTAATATATTTGCCTTAATTAAGTTGTAAGAGCCATTTTTAGTCAAATTTGGGCACAGAAGGGTCAACATGAACCCTAGCTTTCCCTTCGACCGTGGAATGTGGCTGTGACGTTATCGCATAGCAATGTGCATAACAACCAGCATAGCAACATTTTTTGTCGCTTGGAAACTGGCCGGAAACCGGCCAGAAACGGCCAGAAACTGTCAGGAAGAAAACATTGTGGTTGCTTTCTCATCTCATTTTATGCTGGAAAACGAACTGTGATTTACTGCACAGCCGTGCAGTACAAGGTAGAGAGCAGCATGTAGTAATTATGTCACTTACGGCAGTAGGTATATGGTAAAAGATGACTGTGAAGTTTGGGCATATAAGTGTTTTATAGTCACCATAAAAAGAATTTAAATTACAGTTAAATGGGGCTGGTGTAAGGCAAGTTGTACTCACCTCTATGTGGTGGAGCCACCAGTACGGCGTAGTATGTCCGATACAAGAAGGTGGCGGTAGTATATTTATAAACAAATACTTGGTTTGTTGTATTCTTTCCATATATATATATATATGGGGCTGTCCATAAATGATTTTTGATGATTTAAGGATGATTTAAGGTATATGATAATATGAAACCACAGTGATGGTCCCAATACAAGCTAGATTTATTCATTGCCTGGTCTCATTCTCTGCTTATTTGGCACATAGTAGGGGCCATCCATAAATGATGTCACACTAATTCCTAAGATCTTAAAGAGGCTTCTTTGCCCATCCTGGAAAGGTGTTGGGAAAGTTATGATCATAAGCAGTCATGGATGGATATCCTGCTAAAGTTCCATGCAATAATCCACTGAAATAGTTACACAACTAAAGAAAAAGGCAGCCAAATAGGAGAACGTCCAAATCCCATTTGAAGAAAATATTTTGACAATAGCCTGAAGAGATATCCTTATCTAAATTACTCAGTATGTCTTCCAACAAAGGTGGAGGATGGACATCTGATACACATAACATAGACAATCAACTATAGAACCAGAGCCAGTCATAAGAAACACACAGCACACAAACTCACTGGCACCGGCACCCACCTATGAAACACTCCAGAAGAAAAAGATATCTGACCATTCAGAACAGAGGTTAAGGGTTAAAAAAAAGTGCAGTCAGAGAACTAGAACCCCTGGAAGGCCCACTCGCCGTGTAGCGCTGTTAACTAGTGGCGGGCATTCACCCGTTCCTAGCGTGGAGCAAAACATCCGGTTCACGCTTCTAACATGGCTGACTAGTGCTGCTGATAATGTACTGGGGCTCCTGGGGTATCCGCTAGTTGTCCTGGGTTACACTTTTACATGTGTCGAATGGGTTACTGGATGTCCACCTCCCCAGTATCTTGAAAACAAGTTTGTCTCATAGGCACAATGTTGAATGGCCGTAAGTGGGCTTTCCAGGGGTTCTGGTTCTTTGCCACAATAGATCACTTGCTCAGTAGTCAAAACCATGTCTTTTCAAGGGAGACTAGATTTATGCATGATCAAAAGGTCAGCACTGCATATGATTGAATGCTCTAAAATGACAATTGCTATAGTAAAATATGCTAAAGTATGAATAGCTTTTAAGTGATCTAGGAAATCAAGAGTTTTGTCTCAAGTGATACCTCCCTCTAAGTTCATGGTATACCGTATTACAATAGCTTTGTCAATGATGTAATAACTGTTATATTATGCTATCTTAAACAAGAAAGAAAATGGAGGGGGGGGTGTTGAGGAAAGTATGACATAATATTTTGGGGGTGGTATGAAATGTGTGACGGGGGGGTCCTGAAGATGCCCTAAAAAAGTGTGACATCATTTATGGACGGCCCCTATATATATATATGATGGTGATGTGATATGATGGTGAAGTGTTGTAGAAGACATATCTAAGTTAAAATTCAAAAAGTAAAACCCATGTCATCATTTTACAAACTTTCACAGGAGATAGCAAATGTCCCAGCAGATGTAGGTTTTATAATCTCTAGGTCACCTTCCTTGTTATTTATATAAATGTAGAAAACCGGTTTAGATCTTTTGGTATATTTCCTATATAAATCAAGCAAAATTTAATACCTATTGGTATGGTCAAACTTGAGAAAATATTATATTCGTACCCATTTGGCATTAGAATAAATGACAATTAATAATTTAGATGGCAATTAGCAATATATAAGGAAACACCAGGGAGCTGTTGAATGATATTTTGTCATACGTGAGGCTGAACGAAAGATGACAACCACACTACTGTCCATACGAATTGTAATAGAATTATCGTACAATTGACCTATTTTCAAATACTTATACAAGTCACATCAACCAGTGTACATAGTTAAGGTGGTTAGCTACAGTTCCACAACTGTCATTCAATGTAGCACCAGCATAGGTAATGGGCGTTGCCTCGTCCTACTTCTACAATATCAGTCTTAGACACTATAACTTTATTATTAATTATAATTAGGCTGGCTGATGTCACTCCTTAATTTGTTATGCATGCCAGATAATAGCTTAGTGTCTGTCACTTAAAATAATCAGCCATTTATTATACCACAAATATAGACTTAAATCTTCAGCATTTGACTCTGCTCAGCTAGGGACAAAATGGAAAGAGAGGCAGCTTGGAGAAATAATATTTATTATTATTATGATAATATTGTAGACAGTATAACCCTGAAGCAGTCAAGTAGTTTTGTAGGCATTTTATTTGAACCAACGTTTCGGACTAGTTGGTCCTTTATCAAGGTTAACAATCTCGGTTTGGTCTTTGATTAAGTGCATGGTGAGTCATTATTGGGCGAAGCAAAATCTTATATGATATTTAATTATGAGGTACACTGATACTGTGTGTAAAATATTAATTAGCTAGTGAAGTGATATAGTTATAAATTCGTTTAACTTTGAATTTGTCAATTGATTACAATTATGATAATTGGAACTGGATAACATGGATAATTGTTCAATTAATATGTAGGAAATTTTTTTTTGACTCATACAGGTACGAAGTTTCAGAGTTCCCATTGTGAGTCCATTTTAACTTTTTGGCTGGAGTTTTCTTGTCGGGTGGAGGTATCCCAAGTCAATCAGACCTTGCTTCATGCAAGCGCCTAGGTGGTTGTCAATTTTGTGGATCATTGAATATAGGTCAAAGAGAACCCTCAGCAGCAGGGAGATTTCTCCTTGGTCTAGTTGGTGGTGGCAGGTCGGTTTTTGGTGTTGGGATATAGATGTTGTAGGTGTTGGCATTTTGCAGTTGGTTTTGTACAGTGCGTTTGTTGAGTTTGTCATCAACATGTAGGGTTTGGTCTGGTTCTGTGTCACTTAGGGTGTTGGATATAGCATCTGCATCTTTGATTGGAGTAGTCTTGGGTTGGTTTTCAGTCATGGTGGGTTTTGTTGGTTTTAGTTTGGTGTTAGGGGCATCCAGGTCATCGGTGTTGGGGTGTAGATTAAGTTCATCATCACTGTCGGATAAAGTAAGGTCTAGACTGATCATTTTTTTATTGATTTTTGGTGGAGTCGGTTTTGGTAATTTTGGTCTAGGTGTGCTGGTGGTGGAGGATATATTCAAGCTGCTTGTGGAGCTCGAGCAGCATGTCGATGTTTGGCTTGCACCATTTGGGGTCGTCGGACATGGCGGCGACGGTGGCGGCATGTTTTTGTTGTGCATCTTTGGTGCAGGGAGTGATGGCTTGGTTGTTCTCGGAATTTTTATCTTCTTTTTGATGGCCATGAGGGGGTGAACCATCCTGGCTTTCTTGTGTACAGTCGGGTCTTCTGTTGGTTCGATAATTTCTGTTGTTGGTTGTTTTGGTAGGGCTTCGAGTCGTCTTTTGACCAGCTGGATGCGTTTATTGACAGTGGTATTCATAGGGAGTTTTGGTGGTTCTGATGGTTGGGCTCGGGTTGCATCGCGTTTGCCGGTGGGTAGTCCACCTAGAAGAAACAAACGGGGTGCCTTTGTAAACAATTCGAAATTGGACGTTTGTGGGATCAATACAGGGGTTGTGTTTGGAATCATGTTTTGGGACATGATGTTTGCATTTAGTCTCAGTGATAAGCGTTGGTTTTGGATCTAGATCGATCTTGTTGTGTATCTTGGTTTGGTGATGTTTTAGGTTGAATTTTCGTATAAAAGTTTGGTAGCAATAAATACATGGGTACTTACCCAGAGTGCGGGTGTCAGCATCATCGTTGCTATGCTTTTTATTCAGGTGCAGTTGAATGGAGCATGTAGTGTTTGGTAGCCACAGGCTACAGACGGGGCATTTCGCCCAGTTCTCCATCGTTTTGTTGTTGTTTAGTCAGGTTGTAGTGGTTTAGTTGTAGGTTTATGATAATGTATCGTCGATGAATGAAGGCCACTCAGAATTCGCCTGAGGTGCCTTGCGAGTCGTTATTGGCGGATGCCGAGTGACGCCACGTATGAATATGTAGATATGTCAAGGTGAAGGTCGCAGTTAGAGCTTCCAGTTCATGCCAAGTGGCTCGACTGTTGAGAACAGTCGTATCCATGCTTCTTCAAGCCGTAGGCGGACATTTATTATTATTATTATAAATATGATGAATAAAATACAAAGATGATGATAATAATAAAATGAGTAAGAAGAGGTTGATGATTAAATTAATACATTGTGTAAAATAGTTGATAAGACATTTATGAAAATGTAAAAGAGTAGATAATATGTGAGTTAGTAATAAACATTGTTGGTGATATATATAAATATAGATGATATTGAAGTTGAGAGATTGTTGGGTTGGATTGTGGGTGGGGTGGGTGGGGAGAATAAAATTGTAAAAAATTTAAGATAAAGAAGAGTTTAAGAGAAAAGTTTGTTGTGGTTATTTAGTAATAGCCTTGGTGAGAGTTGAAGCAACCTCTGCAGCCATCTGGACTTGTATGTAGTCCTTGTAGGCGTTTGAGGACTATTGTCCGAACCTCTGGACCTCAAGCTCTGAATGTCCAGCTTTGAACGCCTCGGTCGCGGCCGCCTTCCGCAGGGAGTGTAGTCTGAATGTTTTTGGATCGGTGCCACCATACTCTTGATACATGATTTTTGACGGTCCCCGGGGATGGATCGTCTTGGGCTAGATATTCCGCGTACACTGAGATCATCTGTGGTCTTGGTCGTAGGTGGTCCTCGCCCACCTGCCTGCCGGGCTGCTGCCCTCTGTTGCAGACAGAGGAACGCCTGATCTGGAGTGGAGCAACAGACGTACGTTGTTGAGGAAGTACAAGCATGGATTGATCAAAGTCAGGTTATTTCTACATACATCTTCACAGGTATGGTTAAAGTACTTTGCACTTAAGTGAGCCAGGCTAAGATTATCAGGGACAGTATTGTATTCCCCCGGGATATGTCTGAAGGATAAGTCTGGTATATAGCCTGTTTCATCCAGGCGGCCCGGGCACAGTCCAACAGCACTTTGTTGTGTCCGCGGCCACTCTGAAATACATTTACAGCGGGCATATTATCACAGTAAACCAGGATATGCCCCCCACTGTCATCCTTGGTAACAAACGACTGGAGAGCTATGACCACGTTAAGGGCCTCTAGTACTGTGATGCATGCCGCCTTGTCTTGGACAGGGGCAACTTGACCGGTGTAGGCCCACCGTTCGCCGTTGCCGCCGATGCCCGAGAGGCAGGCGTCAACCCCGATGATGTGAGTGGGGGACCTGGCCTGGATGAGTGCTACCCCGTCCCAGTCCCTCGCGAACTCCTCGAACCATTGCAGATGGGCCCGGACCTCGGCCGAGATATTGATGAACTTTTTCTTGTTGCCGCATAGTGTCTCGAGCAGGTGAGATACGAAGAGACGCGCCGGCGGGATGCATTTCGATATATGTACCAGGCGGCCGACAAGGGACTCCATCTGTTTTCTAGTCATGGGGCGTTTTTTACACATTTCACTCACAGTGGAGTGTATGTCCTCCAGTTTGTCCTCCGGCACAGACAGGGTCTTGTTCTCTGCGTTGATTATGATGCCGAGCCATCTCACTGTACGTGCCGGCCCCTGGCGTTTATTGGTGGCCTCGGGTAGGCCGAGCTCCTCCAGGAGGGCTGTTATGACTAGGGCCTGGAGCAAGACAAGACAATAACGTCATCGAGGTACATCTAAGCTTTATACCGTGTTGTTGTAGAATTTAAACGATTGTGTTAGCGATGCGTTGCATATGGCAACTAGAGCACCTAGCGCCAAAAACCATGCTGGCCTCGAGGGAATATTTCCCCCCCCACTCAAGGCACTGGAGAGGCCAGTCGAGAGGGTCAGCCTTGAAGTTTTTGTATGCCTGACTCACATCGATACTAAAGAGGTGGGCCTCGGGGCCCATACCCACAAGGTCGTCTACTATACAGTCAATGGATGGGAGAATGTGTTCCCAGACCAAGCCGAAAAGGGAGTTCTTTATAACATAGGCATTGACCGACTTCTTGTATAGGGAGGTCAGGTCAGATATAACGCACCTCTCCTCTGAATCCCACTTGGGCCTTGACATCAATGGAGATACATGGCACCAAGGTTCAAAGGGGGTGTGGTCATAGAGGCCTATAAGCCCACCTAGTTCCAGCTCTTTGTTGACAAAAGCCTGTATGGCCTCGGGAAAATTAGGTTCAGTCGCGGGATCAGTCTGATCCGTAGGGACCTGACCTTGTCTGGAGAGCGGAGTGCTACACTGACATCCATGGGCTGAGCCGTGGATGCAGTGTCAGTGGAGATGTCCTCCACGGATGACCACCCCAACATGTCGGCGAGTTGCAGGCGTGTCGGGTCTGGTCCTTCAGAGGTAAACTGGAGGAATCTCCCGTGGCTACGCTGTCGGGCCAACCACGCTTCCCAAACCTTGACTGGGCAGTGGTTTTCGCAATATGCGCGTCCTCTAAGTCCGCTGCATACTGCGTAGCCAGGCCTTTCGTGGCTTCCCATACCTCGTACCGGGCCAGGTTTACTAGCTCCTTAGAGAGGCTCTCATGGAGAGACCTAGTGCCATCTCGGATGCGACCTTCAACCGTGCTACCTATGTGCGACTCAAGTTGACCTGCCCGTTGGACGTATATAACACTGAGCGCACAGGAAAAGGAAGTTACCTTCGACTCGGCTGGAGGCTTTGTCGTAGGCTTCTTCATCTCAGGTGCCGGGTTGGCTGGAGGTGGGAGTGCCGGAAAGGGCTCTTCACTCCGAACTTTCCCGAGCGCCTGGGTAGCACCCTTCTTCTGGGTGATAGCACTGCACAAAAACCACTATTTTACATATATATACGCCATTGCGATAACGCGCATATCGGCTGTATCGTGCCTTGTTTACATTTGTATACACCTCTTATCTGCATCTGTGTTTCGGGTGTCTACGAGGTAGTTTCCATATGTAGACACGCGCAACTTGGCTGTATTTCACGCCTGGCGTATCCAAGATAAAACATGTTATGTGCGATATATATATACGCCAGGCGTATATATGATACAAAAAAAAAAAAAATTGCGACCCGCTGCCTGCCCCGTCCTGTGGGTGTTGGTAGAGGATGCACCAACACTGACCCGCCACCCGCGACCTCCCAACCCCACCCCCTACTGCCCCCCCGACACCCCACCACCCCACCACCCTACACTCACTCTACCCACAGTGAAGCCCTAGCACCCGGCCCCAGCCTCCCCCCAGTGTCTCTGTGCGCCTGAAGTCCTCCTCCTGACTCCGACTCCGCCCCCGCCTTGTTAGAAGTAGTGTGAATGCGGCCGCCACCCTCACAGGCACCCGCTCAGCCGCCCGCCCTCAGGACTGAAAGCATCTTACACAAGCCTAGCGGCCGCTAATCCGGCTGAGTGACACTGGGGGAGGCAATTATATAGTAAGCCTGACTGTTCACACATTGAAATGGTGTTTTAAAGTTTTAAAAAATCAGAAAAACTGTAAAAAAACAACTTAATGCATGGTTTATTATGTGTAATTAATCAATTTATACTCAAACAGGTTTTATAAAGATTTTATAAAATAAATTGGCAATATAAGATTGCAATTTTCATATAATACAGACTTGGATGGTAAATGGCAAATGGAATATACTACCCAGCCTTGGCCCTGTCAGGTTTGGCCACCGGTCCCGGGCCAAAAAGGTCCTGGCTTCCGCTGGCTTCCCCTTTGGAGGAGTCCAATGCTGGTACATCGACTGTACCATGGCACGAATCTTGGGATCAGGGATCCCCGCCAACATCTGTTCCAGGCTCTGGTCTGAAACCATGGGCCCAGACTCGTCCTGGTCAGGGGTCTTCCCTGGAGAACGGCGACGTGGGCGGGCTCGGCCACACCTCGGCGTCTCGTGCTCCGATTCGGAACCTCTGACCTCCATCATTATCACATCCGAGTCGGAGTTCTCAGTTTTCACTGAGCTCATCTTCGGACGTGCTTCGGACAAGAACCCTTAGCGGCCTGGGCCACCTCGGTATTCTTCCCCTTGTGAGCTTTTCCCTGTCCGGGTTGTTCAGCTCGGGTTTCCCCAAGAAGAACAGAATCCTCGGACTCGTCCCCTTCCAGGTCAAAGTCACCATCATCTGAACCGATGAGCAAAGCATCATCGTCCAGGTCAGGGAGCTTTCGCTCACCCTCCGCACCGGGGGTACGGTCAGCCATGCTGCTACCGCCCCACTCTTGTGGTGCTAGGCACCACTCCGAACACTGAGTGAAGACCACTGAAAAAACAGGGCCTTATATACTCCTAGTTGACCCAGATTCACTTCCGTGAACCAATCAACCGTGTCGAGACTAACTCAACTTGAGCGTCTCGACACCGCATGCGTGAAGAAACTAAGGGTCAGCGTTACGCTTGACCTGATTCGCTCACACACCTCAATCGCCCAGGGTAGGTTCCGAAACCCGGGGAAGCCCTATTTGAGCTCCAACCCGAGTTCTCCACCATGTGGGGGTTTCTTTATGCTGTCATGTATCACATTAGAAGTGTGGGAGGCTGTGTACACTTTCCCATGAATGGATCATACCTAACAGTGGGTTCGGCAATTCTGCAGCCTCTAGAGGGTCCTCGACGGGGTCCCTTAGAGTAACGTCTGGGCTGCGGCGTACAACGACAAATCTAAGGTAACTTTTAGATCAACATTCATGTTCAATCGACACGCCACTGACTCTCTACACACTGTACCATTGCTTCTCGTTGTGTTTTTCGACAACCCCGGAACCACTACTCTTTGTAGCTAACCACAGCTTTCGATTTTTTAATTGACTGCTGCAGCGGGGTTTTAAGCCTGTTATAGGCTTCATTCTACTACTCGAACCATGCTTATTGTACATCCGTACGATCCGTAGCAAAGGCGGACTTAGCCGCATCAGGCTTCTCGTCTACCCACACCTTCCCTTTGAAGCTAGTGTAAGTAGGAATCACCTTCCGTTGCCGTCCCGGTTTCCGTCATGTTGATGGGCACCCATTACTCGGAACCCTGGTAACCTTTGACCAGGACTTCCCAGTCGGGGTCTGCCTCCGCTGTGTGGATGGGGGTTTGACACCTGGCTTCCCGGCTCTTTGAACCCGGAACTTCCCTGCTTTACAGGTTGGGTCTGCGGTCAGTGACACATCCCGCGTGGTAGCAGGGTGTGAAACTTCAAAGCCGGAACTTTCGCGCTTACCCTCCCATAGTTGTAATCGAGCTACATGGGATTTGTAGCGCCTTTGTGACCATTCGTCCTCAATCACTACTGTCATTTCTGACAATACTTGAACAATTCGGAATGGTCCATCCCAGTTAGGAGCGAGTTTAACATTTACCAACGGAGTGTGGTATTGTACAACCAGGTCTCCTACTACGTGGCTTGAGATTGACATCGTGTCCAGTCTTTTGCCACTCAGCAGCTTTCACCAGGTTCCATCTTGCAAGGTAGTATCCCTCAACGAAACATTCCCTTTCGACAAACCCTATGGGACAAGGATCATCCATGGACATTCCTGGAACACCATAGACTATGTCGGCGGGCATTACTATCTCCTCGCCAAAGACAAGTAAGTTAGGTGAACACCTCGTGCTGGAATGAATGGTGTGCTATAAACAGCGCCAATTCATCCCAGTTCTTCCGGTTTTCATCGACCAGAGTTCGAAGACACTGGATCAATGTCCGGTTGAACCTTTCCACTACACCATCCGATTGAGGACAATATGGATTTGTATGCGTCTTTTTAATCTCCAGTGCCCTACACATTTCTTTCTAGATCTGAGATTCAAATTCCCCTCCCTGGTCGGAATGTAGCACACTTGGAGTTCCAAAAGGCAGCATCCAGTTTTTCACTAAAGCTTCCGCACAAGTAGCAGCTTTGTGATTCTTGAGGGGATAGATCTGCACATATTTTGTGCAGTAATCCATCACCACCATCATACAGGTGTTCCCATCTTCAGACTCTTCGATACCAGAAATGATATCTAGAGTGATTCTGGCAAACCTGACTCCGAACAGTTCCTGCTGTAGCAGCATCTTTCTGAGACCTACCCCGGGTTTGACTTTGCCACAGACGGAACAGCCAGATATCCATTTTTGGATATCTGCACCCATCCCAGGCCAGTAGTAATGACGCCTTATTCGGGCAACCGTCCTTTTCCCTCCAATCATTTCCTCGGCATCTTTAAAGTTAAAGAGCCATTTGAGAGAAGAATGGTCGGTATGTAAGATAAAGTCTCCACCTGCTAGGAAGTGTCGATATTTTCTTACATACACCACAACCGCTAAGAGTTCCCTCTAGTGGTACAGTAGTTCCGCTGGCTCTTGCTTAAGCTATTGCTGGCAAAAGCTATTGGAACTTCCACACCATCCTGAATCTGAGACAAAGCCGCTCCTATACTCTCATTACTAGCATCAGTATCAAGAATGAACCGACCCCGGGGCAGAGGGTACTTCAACACGGGAGTCTCCGTAAATTTCCTTTTTAGTCCCAGAAAAGTGGCTTCAGCTTCCGGAGTCCACTGGATCTCTTCTGGCTTCCCTGGCTTATCTAGTATTTAGTCTGCTTTCCTCGACCGGATTGCAGATGTTAAGACATTAAAAACCCTCTGAGAAATGTCAGGAATCATCCTCTTATCATCAACATAATCTCTCACCTTCCTACCAAACACTCTCTATCTCTATCTGGTCAAAACACTTGCTGGATAAAAAGAAGGAGGTAAAATACATATGTGGTGGATGGGTGTCGGGTACAGCCGAAGCTCCTCCCGAGCACCACTACAGTTTTTGGTCCAAGATGCCATCTCGGTCCTGGTCCCACCCGCTAACCCGCAGCTGTGTTTTACCACAACCACCCAGCACCGTAGCTCTGCCTTTGAGGATAACAGGGCTGGTAAGAGCCACCTCCTGGAGGGAGTACACCATACCTCCCTCCGGCCAGTGGACACCACCACCCTGCTCTCCTCTCGGGACCCCAGAACTCTATCCAGAGAAGGGACCCACGGGTCGACCCTCTCCTCCTAGAGAACCGGGATACTCCACTATCTAGGGAACCCGAATCTATCAACAGCTAGTCCAGAGAGCTAGCTCCCATCGTTGGAGCACAGAGAAAGAGCCCTGCAGACAGACCGCACGTAGTCTCTCCACACCCCAGTGTCTCTCAATAAGCCACAGCAGGCTGCTTATATACAGCCCATGTCCTCACTGAGCATGTGCAAGAGCTTTGCTGGTTCTCCACGGGGTATTCTGAGTAAGCCTGGTCACTAGCAAACCAGTGGTTCCCGCTAGTTCCCTGCCCACTTCCCCAGGATCAATCCTCACTGCTGGTTCTCAACCTGACAGCTGAGAAACCAGTCTGGACTGGTCCCAACACGGTGTCAGTAATAGCCAGCGGCAGGTGGCCTACTTCAAAACCGCGGGAAAACAAGTCTAAGTGACCTGTCCAACGGCTCGCTCGGCTGTCCCGGCCACGGCTATACTTAGAAAGGCGTAGTAGATGTGCCAAGCCTTAGTAGACTTGCACGGGTCCCCTACACATATATAACCACTAGGATCTTGATTTATAAATTTCAGTTTTATTTTTACTTTAGTTATGCTTTTCATATTTGATAATGTACCATAAAATGATATGGTGGTAGACCGCAATGTACAAGTGAACCATATTCAATCAAAAAAGAAATTCTCCTCATTCCATCCCATCAATCTGCTCAGTCACGAGCACCCTTCAAATTAAACTGTGCTATTAGTAATGTATTTGATGATATGAATAATGCAGCCGAAACTAAACTCCACTGCTAGCATTGTAAATCTATCATCTAAGAGACCTGGGAATGTCTACTATACCTACCCCTCCACCTACCCCACCCACCTCACCAGGACTATGACTACCCCTCAACCTACCACACACACCTCCTTGCTGGGATACATTTAATTGCTGGGCCTGTCATGCATGGGTTCATTCCTTAATTTAGAATGATGAGGAGCAGGAGAGATTTATTCATGACATATTATTTCATGGTGAATCATTTCTGGAGCCAGAATATAGATCTGTCCCCCCAAGGGGCCTGCCATACTGCTGGCCACCTAGTGACTGCTTCATGAACTAACAATGGCTCTGTCCCCTATAATCTCTGGACGTTGAATATTTCACAATGGCTGGATGATAAGATCTATCGAGCGATTAATGACCACGGCGACAATTCATGGCTAAGATCGTTACATGAAATAGATGGTGGGGAGACACGTTAAGGCAACTCAAAAAAAGAAACTTGTTTTTCATCACCAAGCCATGAAGAATATGATGGTTTTTTTTTCTTCTTTTGTGCTGGATCAAAGATGGCTAAAAGTTGTCATTAATTGCGCTTCCGACATACAGTAAAACCCTGTGTAAGCGTCACCCTCCATTCCGGGCCAAAGTGTCTGCTTATGCGGGGTGTCCACTTATGCGGGGTGACCACTTATGCGGGGTTGCAGCTTACACGGGGTTTTCCAATTTATACTGTTTATACATTGAAAGCTTCCCTGACATCAGGAGCTTTAATTTGATACTAAAAAGATATACCTTTCATAAATTCTATCAAGGTTAATAAAAAAGAATTCTTCTAAAATCGTTTGTTGAGAAATAAGTGTTTTTTAGTGGCCTAATCTTTCGTACAAAGTTTTGTTTGTTTTACATACATCATACGGGACGG
The DNA here is from genome assembly GCA_950022655.1 of Alentia gelatinosa. Lineage (NCBI taxonomy): Eukaryota > Metazoa > Annelida > Polychaeta > Phyllodocida > Polynoidae > Alentia > Alentia gelatinosa. Next base: position 122,291,652 of record OX465581.1, on the reverse strand, counting down.
TAGGTCTACTGTGTGTAAGCTAAGCACAAATATCCTGGCTACTGGCTAGGATAACTGTTGGGAGATTAATACCCTATCCCTTTCATATCGATCGGGTCACAGTAATAGGAGCAGTCAATAGTTATTGCTATGACAACAAAGGCGGCCAGAGAACTGGAGGAGGGGAAGAGGAGGGGGTATAAGGAGGTTTAGGGTTACAGGGAGCGACTGGGGGGGGGGGCATATACAGGAGGTTCTGTTCCTACTGGACAAGTCTTCGATTCATAGGCCAGTCAGAGAAGGATACATGCTATAATGAACTTTTTTTTTGACTGTGTTTAATCATTTATTGAATATTCATAATCAAAGACTTGAGCAAGTCTAGCAGTATATCAGTGGCATAGGAGACCATTTAGTAAAAAAAAAATATATACAAAATAGATTTATTACGGTCAGTATTACATGTAGCATTATATTAGAAATGTTGATACAAATCAAAGACAGAACAAGAGGCCACAGAATTAAGTTGCGATTTCATTGACATGTATATAAAGATACTAATATGCTATTTTATTAAGAGATCAATATTATATCTGTGCATTTTAATTGGAACATGAAGTTATATTGTAAGGCAAATCGGCATATATTTGGAGGGTATTGGGTGCAGGGCTCATTCTCATTTTAATTTGTACCTTATAGGGCACATAGTGATTGCTAGTTTTGCCTTCATCCGCCAGGAAATGAGATAGTGTCACTGTAGTCGGGAGACAACCATTGTTATCATTAGTTATAATTTATAGGTAATATTGAGAGAAGGCTAAAATTCCTCCATGGCAAGCCCTCCAAAACATTTTGAAAAAATCCATTGATAATTGGTCTTTCCACCTCGTGTTTTGGATGGCATCGTGGGGCAAGATGGCCACTTCCATAACACAATACCTATGTGCCCTATACTGAATGGTCATCCATGCTATGGCTATTCTATTTCTCAGTTCCTTCAGCCTTCACTAAGGTGAATTTAGCGGTCACACACGTTTGCCGAGAGTTCGCATGGTTGCATGAAAAATTTGCTTCAGTGGATCAGGCAATAGCCCTATCTCATGGAAAATTCCCTTCAGGGGATCAAGCATTCGCATGTTAGTAACTTGGGAGTTGCGTTTCTGAAGTGCTAGATCCACTAAGGCGATTTTCCCTGCAAATTTGGGTTCGCAGACGTCCGCAGACGTCCGCAGACATAAGCATGGACATGCGAATGCCTTGCGACAATATTCAATATTTTGAATATCATCGCATGGGATTCGCAGTCACATGGATCGCAGATGCATTCACTTGGTCACCTTAGTGGATCTGGCGCTTAATGCTAATGAGACCAAGCGAGAATACAACCATGCGATTACATGAGAATTTACCATGAGATCGGGCGAACTCTTGGCAAACGTGTGCGACCGCAGAATTACCCTTAATGGATTTGGCACTTAGAAATCTATGCGAATTCAGTCGCCTTAGTACAACATTTAATTGACCATATAGGCTGCATGATTAATACCTCGTGACAGCTGAAATGTCAGGGGATACCGAATGTGCCAGTAAATGATCTATCACTCCAGGGAGTTTACATTTTAACCTACAATTACCGCTCAGTCTAATTACCAAGTTGGTAAAGTAATTAGTTCTTAATTAACGGCCCATCTGCCAGGGTCAATTTAATGCATGGCCACCACTCCCCATCCCTCCCCTCCCTCTTAGATCGATGCTCAGGTATATTTTAGGGCATGCCACCATTCTGTTCTTTGCCTAAATTGGAGGATTTATTTTGCTACTACCTTCAGGTTCTTGTATCGGATTTGCTAATTGAATTTGGGCAGCCTTGCGCTTTATGTCTTTGCCCGTGAATGGTCTTCTGAGGTAGACAGCAATTACCCATCTGTTCACCCTCTAGGTCGCCTTGCCTCCTCATGGTGCAGACCGGATATGCTTGCACACAAGCATGACTAAAGCAACCTTCTCATACCATGTCTATGTGGTGTGGAAAGTAAAAGAACTATCAACTCGGTAAATATGCAGGCAATTATTTTATAATTTTCATATATTTCTAGCTTTATATATCTATAGGGGTATTAATCACTATATATTACATTTTCACCCCTTCGTTTGTCATGTGATACTGTGAGTGATAACAGCTACACAATGGTAGCTTGTGGAGCAACAGCTCATATTGTTACTGACAAAACAAACTTCACATCCATGGACCCGTCATTTGACCCACTGGAGCACATCATAGAACAGAAAGACCACCGGGATCGTCAAGGGGAGAGGACAAGCTTCCATCAACATCAGTGATGTAAACAGCGCTGTACAGGTATATTACTGGTACATTAACTTATTTGACACTGGTAGATGTTTGATTATTGAGTCAGGTGTTGATAAGACTTTCTGGCATTATACAGTCTTAGCAGCTAACTACAGTAGAAATAGCTGTGACAGTTTGAAAGTCACACTTGTCAAAGCATTTTCTGGTAAAAGACTTAATCTTGCAAAACTTCACATCTTTGGGGCTAAGTATTTTGCATATGTCAAAAACAAAAAGAAGCGTGACCCACATAGCCAAAAGGGGATTTTCATGGGTTATGATAAAAAGACTCCAGCCTACATTGTATACTTTCCAACTCCAACCAGTAAAATGTGGCCCTCCACCTACCCCACCCCTCCTCCCCAGGACTCAGTCCCTGTGTCCTATACCTACCCCTCCACCTACCCCACCCCTCCTCACCAGGACTATGACTACCCCTCAACCTATCACACATCCCCCCTTGCTGGGATACATTTAATTGCTGGGCCTGTCATGCATGGTTTTTTTTTGTGTTTTTTTTTTAAAAAGGTTTATTTCAGACGAATAACAGTTCACAGAGAAACAACAGTGATCTTCCACCGCTTCCGTCTATAAATACAAGCTTATATGACAAAAGACAATTACAAACACAATGATACAGGCTGAGGACAAAATAATCAGCTCATAACTGGCATTCAGAGTCAAAAGTTAATTATCTACAGACACATGGATGACACCACATATCACCACCAAATCAAGGGTCATAATTTAATCATTTCTGGTTGTTAGAGGATAGCACTCCGGATCTATCAGGTGAAAGTGGTTCATACAGACGTCATTATTCCTTAATTAACAATGATGAGGAGCAGGAGAGATTCATCCATGACATGTTATTTCTTGGTTGAATCATTTCTGGAATGTAATCAGATTATATTGTGGCATGTGGCCCTCCACCTACAGGGACTGGGTCCTATACCTACCCCACCACCTCCACATAAGGTTGCCGATGCTATTTAACTGGGCCAGGAGGTCTTTGCTCCACGTTTTGCAGGTCGCAGAATAGTGATCCAAGGTGGAAAGTGTATATATCCAGAATTTTTACAGATCGCATCATGATTCTTCTGCCATCTATATCCAATTAAAAACCTTTAACCTATATGACACTGAAAATGCAGCGTTGTAAAATATACGGCATATAGCCTATGAGCTATGGGCGCCGCCATGACGCCCCCAAGTGGGTGTTCTTCACTAATGGAGGTGAAAAAGTAGGCGTTCTTCACCAATGGAGGTGGAAAAGAAGTGAGTGATAATTGGGAAAAGTCAAAACTCTAGCCTTGCTCAATTATGTATATAAAGTGTTCCATCTGAAAAACCTCATGTTCTGTGTTTAATCATAATGTCATCCTGCTCTAAGATGGGTCTAGAGAGTCAAGGGAACAATGGTAAAACATTGAAAGGCAGTTGAATTTTGTAAGAACGAAGAGCCAGAATATAGATCTGTCCCCCCCAAGGGGCCTGCCATACTGCTGGCCACCTAGTGACTGCTTCATGAACTAACAATGGCTCTGTCCCCTATAATCTCTGGACGTTGAATATTTCACTATGGCTGGATGATAAGATCTATCGAGCAACAATCCATTGCTAAGATCGTTACATAAAATAGATGGTGGGGAGACACGTTAAGGCCACTCAAAAAAAGAAACTTGTTTTTCAACACCAAGCCATAAAGAATATGATGCTTTTTTGCAGTCGTGGCATATGGGGGCCAAGATTAAAACTCATCCATTTTTACGATAATATATGTGTACTGACTGAACTTAAATGTACTCTACACATGGTTTTGATGGGACCAATAAGGAACTTATTGTGGTAAAAGCTCTACACACAAGAGGGCGCAGGGATCGATCCGCAGGCAGGCGAGGGAAGTCTAGCAGGCACAAGATCAATCGTGGGACGGCACCACGAGGCATCAATCTCACTTCTGCTGCACACCTCGGCTTGAACAGACCACCTTTCCTTGGCCTGCTACCCACAGTTTTTTTTTTAATATACACTATTCTCTATGGAGGTAGATCCTTGTATGTGACTGAGCATATCTAAATACAAAATCGCCAAACTTCATGGTCTCTGTGTTTCTGTTTTACAAAGCTGACGAGTAGAGAGGTTATATTGTCTATCAACTCTCATACCCCGAGTGCACTTAGACTGCTTTCCTCGACTGGATTGCAGATGTTAAGACATAAGAAACCCTCTGAGAAATGTCAGGAATCATCCTCTTATCATCAACATAATCTCTCACCTTCCTACCAAACACTCTCTATCTCTATCTGGTCAAAACACTTGCTGGATAAAAAGAAGGAGGTAAAATACATATGTAGTGGATGGGTGTCGGGTACAGCCGAAGCTCCTCCCGAGCACCACTACAGTTTTTGGTCCAAGATGCCATCTCGGTGCTGGTCCCACTCGCTAACCCGCAGCTGTGTTTTACCACAACCACCCAGCACCGTAGCTCTGCCTTTGAGGATAACAGGGCTGGTAAGAGCCACCTCTTGGAGGGAGTACACCATACCTCCCTCCGGCCAGTGGACACCACCAACCTGCTCTCCTTTCAGGACCCCAGAACTCTATCCAGAGAAGGGACCCACTGGTCGACCCTCTCCTCCTAGAGAACTGGGATACTCTGACTCCACCATCTAGGGAACCCGAATCAGTCAACAGCAAGTCCGGAGAGCTAGCTCCCATCGGTGGAGCACAGAGACAGAGCCCTGCAAAGAGACCGCACGTAGTCTCTCCACACCCCAGTGTCTCTCAATAAGCCACAGCAGGCTGCTTATATACAGCCCATGTCCTCACTGAGCATGTGCAAGAACTTTGCTGGTTGTCCACGGGGTATTCTGAGTAAGCCTCGTCACTAGCAAACCAGTGGTTCCCCCTAGTTCCCTGCCCACTTCCCCAGGATCAATCCTCACTGCTGGTTCTCAACCTGACAGCTGAGAAACCAGTCTGGACTGGTCCCAACATGGTGTCAGTAATAGCCAGCGATGGGTGGCCTCCTTGAAAACCGCGGGAAAACAAGTCTAAGTGACCTGCCCAATGGCTCGCTCGGCTGTCCCGGCTGTGTCTATACTTAGAAAGGTGTAGTAGACGTGCCAAGCCTTAGTAGACTTGCACGGGTGCCCTACGCATATATAACCACTTGGATCTCGATTTATAAATTTCAGTTTTATTTTTACTTGTTACATGAAATAGATGGTGGGGAGATATGTTAAGGCCACTCAAAAAAAGAAACTTGTTTGTCATCACCAAGCCATGAAAAATATGATGGTTTTTTTGGTTTTTTTTGTGCTGGATCAAAGATGGCTAAAAGTTGTCATTAATTGCGCTTCAGACATACAGTAAAACCCTGTGTAAGCGGTCACCCTCCGTTCCGGGCCAAAGTGTCTGCTTATGTGGGGTGTCCACTTATGCGGGGTGACCACTTATGCGGGGTTGCAGCTTACACGGGGTTTTCCGATTTATACTGTTTATACATTGAAAGCTTCCCTGACATCAGGAGCTTTAATTTAATACTAAAAAGATATACCTTTCATAAATTCTATCAAGGTTAATAAAAAAGAATTCTTCTAAAATCGTTTGTTGAGAAACAAGTGTTTTTTAGTAGCCTAATCTTTCGTACAAAGTGTTGTTTGTTTTACATACATCATACGGGACGGTAGGTTTACTGTGTGTAAGCTAAGCACAAATATCCTGGCTACTGGCTAGGATAACTGTTGGGAGATTAATACCCTATCCCTTTCATATCGATCGGGTCACAGTAATAGGAGCAGTCAATAGTTATTGCTATGACAACAAAGGCGGCCAGAGAACTGGAGGAGGGGAAGAGGAGGGGGTATAAGGAGGTGTAGGGTTACAGGGAGCGACTGGGGGGGGACATATACAGGAGGTTCTGTTCCTACTGGACAAGTCTTCGATTCATAGGCCAGTCAGAGAAGGATACATGCTATAATGAACTTTTTTTTGACTGTGTTTAATCATTTATTGAATATTCATAATCAAAGACTTGAGCAAGTCTAGCAGTATAGTAGTGGCATAGGAGACCATTTAGTAAAAAAAAAAAATATACAAAATAGATTTATTACGGTCAGTATTACATGTAGCATTATATTAGAAATGTTGATACAAATCAAAGACAAAACAAGAGGCCACAGAATTAAGTTGCGATTTCATTGACATGTATATAAAAATACTAATATGCTATTTTATTAAGAGATCAATATTATATCTGTGCATTTTAATTGGAACATGAAGTTATATTGTAAGGCAAATCAGCATTTATTGGGAGGGTATTGGGTGCAGGGCTCATTCTCATTTTAATTTGTACCTTATAGGGCACAGAGTGATTTCTAGTTTTGCCTTCATCCGCCAGGAAATGAGATAGTGTCACTGTAGTCGGGAGACAACCATTGTTATCATTAGTTATAATTTATAGGTAATATTGAGAGAAGGCTAAAATTCCTCCATGGCAAGCCCTCCAAAACATTTTGATAAAATCCATTGATAATTGGTCTTTCCACCTCGTGTTTTGGATGGCATCGTGGGGCAAGATGGCCACTTCCATAACACAATACCTATGTGCCCTATACTGAATGGTCATCCATGCTATGGCTATCCTATTTCTCAGTTCCTTCAACCTTCACTAAGGTGAATTTAGTGGTCACACACGTTTGCCGAGAGTTCGCATGGTTGCATGAAAAATTTGCTTCAGTGGATCAGGCAATAGCCCTATCTCATGGAAAATTCCCTTCAGGGGATCAAGCGTTAGCATGTTAGTTACTTGGGAGTTGCGTTTCTGAAGCGCTAGATCCACTAAGGCGATTTTCCCTGCAAATTTGGGTTCGCAGACGTCCACAGACGTCCGCAGACATTAGCATGGACATGCGAATGCCTTGCGACAATATTCAATATTTTGAATATCATCGCATGGGATTCGCAGTCACATGGATCGCAGATGCATTCACTTGGTTACCTTAGTGGATCTGGCGCTTAATGCTAATGAGACCAAGCGAGAATACAACCATGCGATTACATGAGAATTTTCCATGAGATCGGGCGAACCCTTGGCAAACTTGTGCGACCGCAGAATTACCCTTAATGGATTTGGCACTTAGAAATCTATGCGAATTCAGTCGCCTTAGTACAACATTTAATTGACCATATAGGCTGCATGATTAATACCTCGTGACAGCTGAAATGTCAGGGGATACCGAATGTGCCAGTAAATGATCTATCACTCCAGGGAGTTTACATTTTAACCTACAATTACCGCTCAGTCTAATTACCAAGTTGATAAAGTAATTAGTTCTTGATTAACGGCCCATCTGCCAGGGTCAATTTAATGCTTGGCCACCACTCCCCATCCCTCCCCTCCCTCTTAGATCGATGCTCAGGTATATTTTAGGGCATGCCACCACTCTGTTCTTTGCCTAAATTGGAGGATTTTTTTTTGCTACTACCTTCAGGTTCTTGTATCGGATTTGCTAATTGAATTTGGGCAGCCTTGCGCTTTATGTCTTTGCCCGTGAATGGTTTTCTGAGGTAGACAGCAATTACCCATCTGTTCACCCTCTAGGTCGCCTTGCCTCCTCGTGGTGCAGACCGGATATGCTTGCACACAAGCATGACTAAAGCAACCTTCTCATACCATGTCTATGTGGTGTGGAAAGTAAAAGAACTATCAACTCGGTAAATATGCAGGCAATTATTTTATAATTTTCATATATTTCTAGCTTTATATATCTATAGGGGTATTAATCACTATATATTACATTTTCACCCCTTCGTTCATCATGTGATACTATGAGTGATAACAGCTACACAATGGTAGCTTATGCAGCAACAGCTCATATTGTTACTGACAAAACAAACTTCACATCCATGGACCCGTCATTTGACCCACTGGAGCACATCATAGAACAGAAAGACCACCGGGATCGTCAAGGGGAGAGGACAAGCTTCCATCAACATCAGTGATGTAAACAGCGCTGTACAGGTATATTACTGGTACATTAACTTATTTGACACTGGTAGATGTTTGATTATTGAGTCAGGTGTTGATAAGACTTTCTGGCATTATACAGTCTTAGCAGCTAACTACAGTAGAAATAGCTGTGACAGTTTGAAAGTCACACTTGTCAAAGCATTTTCTGGTAAAAGACTTAATCTTGCAAAACTTCACATCTTTGGGGCTAAGTATTTTGCATATGTCAAAAACAAAAAGAAGCGTGACCTACATAGCCAAAAGGGGATTTTCATAGGTTATGATAAAAGGACTCCAGCCTGCATTGTAAACTTTCCAACTCAAGATATTGTGAAGCCAGTAAAATGTGTGATATTCACAAATAGATTTGTAAAAGATTTCTCCAAAAAGAAAAGTATTTGGTGAAAATCAATGGGTGAGGCACCTATGGGAAATGATGAAAATTTTATGAATAATGATGTCAAAAATCAGGTAAATAGTGAAAAGAGTGGTAGAGACCAGGCTGTTAAAGCAACTAGCAAGTAAGTGACAGATTCAAACACAGATTTTGGTGATCTTCACATGGAATTTCACCAAAATTTTCAGAACTTGACCATGATTGGTTGAAAGAAAACACTGGATTTAGGTCATCTGACCATCATCCAGTGTTTTCTTTAGCTGTCAGTGCAGACCAAGACACTTGAACTTCTGTGCTCAGCCAATCCTTACTGTTGTTGATCCAGAGTTATGTCAACAGTGTGTGTGGCCTCCCCTCAGCCTGTGGCTGAGCAGTGCTGTACTCTGTTGGATATCTGGGGAACTATTATTCCCTTGCAGCTCCTGCCCTCTGTGGGGGTTTATTAAGATGTTCTGTTGTATTAGAATATATGGTTGACATCTGACTTGATGTTTACCTTACTTACTTGTTAGTTTCAACAGATTATGTCACATTTTCCATATTGGATAGACCATTTTGCAATTTTCTGTGATGCCCTCTAAGGAAAGAATAGAGACATGATCTATGGGTCCAGAGGGGTCTCTAGTTTTCTGACTTGACCATAGAACTAGACCACTTCCCTGATTTGACTGAAGAAACTGACTTTAGTTCTACAAATTCATCGCAGGGAATCCCCCTGGGGGGCGTTACATAAGTTTGTCACCAAGACCATCGCAAATGTTTTGCGATGTAACTTTTTAGCAATCCTATTTTTTTTCTGTTACAATTGAACGCTCAATCACGATCGCTGAGATATCGCTACACTGTTTTTAGCTACAACTATGAAAATTTAGCGATAAATTTTAGCAGGGAATTCCCTTGTGACGTCATAGGTCGGGAGGTGTTTCCCAAGTTTTCATCGCTATCTGGCCTGCTTTCAGTCACAATTATCGCTGGCAGTAATTTTTTCTTTTTTTTTAAATTGTATTTTTTGTTTTCTATTTTTACACACACAGACCCGTTCTCTCACTGTATGAGGGGCGGGTCTATATTTCATCTTTGTAGTTTGTTACAAGGTTAAAGACCATCACAAAAAACATTTCGCTATCGCTAAACCATGAAAAATGGTCTTAATTGACTATATGATGCATAGGTAAAAAATAAATGGCATTTCACCAATATTTTTCATAGTTTCTTTATTTGGTATAAAGAACAACATCTTGAGGGATGTAACAGTATGATTTTTAGGAAAAACTATAAAATGATAATATGGTTAAAAATAGCTTTTGTGGGGATTCGCTAATGCGAGACCCACCCTTTGGGTCGGGTCGGGTTTTTCATAGCTAATGACCTCCAGCGATAAAGTCAACGATCAAAAGTGTCTTTTTGTAATGGGCGTAGTCACTAAATTTCATCACAACTATTTTTTTTTGTGATTGCCAGCGGTCCATGAAAATCAATGAAAATTTGTCGCTAAATTTACTAATTGAAACGATCCAAATCGGTAAAGTACACTTTCATAGTTGTCCTTATTTATGTAAAGGCCCTCTGTGATGTCATAAATTTGGTGGAAATTCCCAAGTTTTCATCACAGGGACGAACAGACGCAGGTTACACCAGACATCCCATTTACTTCTTCTTGCGTATTTATTCGGTGTTTTTAAGAAGAATACCTACTGCACCTTGCCTGATGAGACTGGTTAGTAGTCGAAACCACAAGAATATATATCCTCGCTACATGCGGAGATATCCTCTGTATGGTATGAAATACCATATAGAGCCAAACAACAGGATGGCGACATATTGTAATGGGGCAGGCAGCACGAAAAAAGCTGCCACTGGGACTGGAATCTCTCCCGGTACAAGATCTCTTGACAACAGTGATCTTTTTCCAGATGTGAAACATCTGGCTCCCCATAGAACCAACCAGCGACGGTCGAGTCGAAGCACTCGCACGCCGCACGGTTCTATTCACCGACGTGAGACCTGAAAATCAACATAAACAGCTCTCAACCAATCAAAACGCTGCATTCGGGATATGCAGATGCGACAGCGGCGTCGTCCGCTGATCCATTTCCCGCTTCTCTCTATTCCGTGGTCGCAAAGCGTTGGGTGAAGAAGGGTACCACAACTTGTTACGCCTCGTCTACCTGCTATGTTGTGTGACTTGATGTTTGGTTGATCACTGTGGGTGGGTGTGTCTGTGTGACTGTCACCCAGTAGACTATGTCTGTCTTTTTAAATTACCTGATCATTTAGGGCAGCCTGGATTGAGAAAGTTTAGGAAGTATGATTTCAAAAAATTCCTAGATGCTGTCAACAGATTTATACAGATCCAGACATGCTAAAAAAAAAATTTGACGTGGTTTTATTGGCTTCTCATCCATATTTGTTGTCCATTGTGTTTAGACCATCAGTGCTACCGTTTGTAGTCGATGGATCCAATTGTGTTCGATCGTGTTTCGGAGTGTTTTTGCTCGTTCACTCTCTGGGTGTTCATATATGAAGTCCAGGATGTAGACCTTCATATCTGTCGTGCCTTCATGTGGCTTCATGTTGTAGTGGTACGGTATGTCCGAGTCTTTTTTCGTTTTCACCGCGTACATGTGCTCTCTGACTCTCTTTTTTATTTTTCGTTTGGTTTTTCCCACATATCTTATTCCGCAATTGTTGCACTCGATGCAGTAGATTACATTCGAGCTGTTGCATGTTACATTTCTTTTGGACTCGAGTGTTCGGCTTTTTTGTTTTATCTTGCCGGTTTTGTCCAGGGTTTTGCAATACTTTCAGTTTGTTTTTTTGCATTCATTGGCATTCTCGGTTTCTTCGTTCTCTATTTTTCCCTCTTTTACTCTGTAGTTAAGTTTCAATCGGACCACATAGTCTCGTACGTTTTTAGGTTGTCTATACCCCATCATGAGGTCCGCACGATGTATGCTTTTTGTTGTGACTGATTTTCCCAGAGTGTCCCAGTTTTTTCTGACTGCCGCCTGTGTGTGTTTTTTGCCAGGTCTGAAAGTAGTTGTCAGAAAAATTCTCTCCTTTTCTTCATCTTTTTGGGGTTTTGGTTTGAGTAGGTTGTTTCTGTCTTTTTGAGCTACCCTTTCCTTTGCTTCGGTTATGATTTCCAAGGGGTACCCCCTTTCTAGGAAATCAGCTGTTTTTTGTTGTGCATTTTTTTTGGTAGTCTTCTTCTTTTTGGCTGATTCTTTTCAATCTGAGGAATTGGCTTTCAGGCAGACTTCTTTTGCAGCTTGGTGGATGTGCCGATTCATATCTTTTTTTTTTTTTTTTTTTTTTTTTTTTTTTATTGCACTGTAAGGGGGTACAAACAATGGTCTCTGCTATGGCAGTTTTTCTGACCATTGATCAAAAACGTTTACAAGATTCCGTCGGTAACTGAGAACATCATTCTTAATGTATATACAAGGTGATATGATAAGATGATAATGGTGTTTATGATTCATTATACACATAGTTTAAACACGTCAGTCAGATTTAGACAAACCTGATCCGTTATATGGCTAGATAAACTCCTCATAATATTGTGATCTTATATATTTCTTATAACTTCTGAGATTTGCATCCTGAATTTCGACTGGTAGCATATTCCAATCATTCATGCCTACATAAACGGGGCTTCGTTTGAAAAAAGCAGTTTTCGGTCGTTTCAGCCTGATTATTCTTTTTCGTTGTGCTCGCGTTTTCGGGTCATTTACACATTCAATACTCATAGCAAATTTTCTCAAGAATAGGAGCTTTAGATAACGCCGTCTTTTTTCTAGTAATTGTACTTTACAAGTTCGATGCAGTTCTTTTATCGAAAGTTCTCCAATAGTAGTGCGAGTGCAGATTCGTAGCCCCCTGTTTTGCGTTTTTTGCAATTTGTTTAATAACTCTTTCCTCGCTCCCCCTATAAAGTGTCCCGGATAATCGAATATCGGTGAGATTAGGCTGCTATATATCCTTATACTAGTTTCTTTACTTATATATTTCCGTATTTTGGCAAGTTTAAACAATCTATAGTTCACCCTTTTTAAAGTGTCATTTATGCTACGTTCCCACCCGAGTGTGTCATCGATTATCAACCCCAGATATCGGTATGAGCTACATCTCGGAAGTATACAACCATCCAACTCCAAGTTCGGGAAATCCACATCGGTTTCAATAGAATTTAGTTTGTTTCTTGAGCCAAAAATACATAACTTAGTTTTATTAACATTGATCTGCATATTGTTTGTCTTACACCAGTTGGAAAACTTGATTACATCAGAATTGAGTCTTTCTATACAGTTTCTCTGGTTGTTATCAGATATATATAATACCAAGTCGTCAGCATATGCTAGATGTGAACAATGTAACCCCATATCCATAATGTCATTCATATAACAGTTAAACAATAGCGGGCCTAGTATACTTCCCTGGGGTACGCCATTATTAATTTTTAAATAGGTTGATAAAGTCTTACCAACCCTGACACGTTGTTTTCTGCTACCAAGATAGTCCTTAATCCATAAAACCAAACTGTTATTTATTTCTAGATTTAGTAATTTAATCAAAAGTTTTACATGATGGACCCGGTCAAAAGCTTTGCTTAAGTCTATAAATAACCCCATGCTGAGCCTCCCATTATCCCTATCGGTGTATAACGTTTGAGTAAACTCTGTAATTGCCTCAACTGTACCTTGCCCTTTTCTAAAACCAAATTGTTTTGGATTTAATAAATTTCTTGATTCTAGGTGATCTGTAATATAATTATGAACTATTTTTTCTATGAGTTTGCCTGGTAGAGGTAAGAGAGAAATAGGTCTCCAGTCTCCGACATTACATGAGTTTCCGTTCTTCGGGATTGGGATAACATCTGCCATTGCCCAGTCCTTAGGAAAAATACAGTTGTTTAAAGAACATTTGAACATGTGTCTTAACTGGTCTAGTAATATAAAAAATGCATCCTACAACACTCGACAGTTTAAATCAGGGACACCGCTGCTTTTATGTATGTCAATGTCTTTTACTAGATTATGTAATTCCCCTATAGTGACTAGTAAATCTATATCTGCCTGATCATCTCTTAGAAGTACAAAAGGATCGGGAATAGTTTCCTCGTTTACAGTATCATTACCGGTATCCGTAGTCGATGAAGCATCACCAACCTTTATAAAACACGAGTTAAAATAGTTCGGAAGGTCATCACCAGAAATAACGGACTTATTATCCTTATCAACTATCTTTGTTGGTTTTGTTTCGTGGCTTGGGTCATATAGTTTCTTTATCGTATTCCAGAATTTCCTGGGACAGTTCAAGTTATTTTCGAGCTGCTCAGTCCAGTAGGCCTTCTTTGCTTCTTGGATCTCCTTAGTTATGACCTTGTTTAGATCATTGATCTGGCGTGCAAAAAACTGAGTCCCATACTTTTTATACAGTACAGTTAAATCTTTTTGCTCTGCAAACAGATCCAGAATATAATCATTTATCCAATTATTTTTTTCCCTATGAAATTTCATTTCTTTTTTCGGACATTTGATATCTAGGAATTCTGTAATATGTGCCTTCATGATTTCCCATTGAATATTCGGATCTGTGCATTTATAAAAAACACCCCAATCCACTTTATCTAGATGTGCCTGCAGTTCATTTTTATCATACTTACGATAACTCCTACCTACAAACGATGTGTTGATTTTAGGATGTTTTATCTTCTTTCTAATTACTTTAATCGCCAGATGGTCACTTATAAGTTTATCATCTATCAAAGGGTTAGTAACAAGGTCAGAATTAGTCAATATGTGGTCCAGGCAGGTACCACTCTTGGGTCTTGTAACATTCGTTATATAGTTCTTTAGATTATTATCGCGGCAAAAATAAGTGAGAAGCACACTCTCTCGACTGTTTCTAATGAGTGTATTTATGTTGTTATCTCCTAACAACCATTTTTCATAGTATTTATATTTCTGTAGGTTGATTATATCTTGTAAACAAGTCAGGAAACTCACAGTACTTGAGTGTGGAGGTTTATAGTAAATAATTATGAGTATGGGACTCTTAGATAAGAGTTGGTGTCTGTTGGTTTAACATACAGGTCTGTGTATAGTTTGCCTGTTGTGTCCTTTTTGATCCATGTGTCTAGGAAGTTTATTTTATCCTTAGACCATTCAGCTGTGAATTTGATGCTCGGGTGATGCTCGGGTGATGATCGTTTGTGCTTCCGATCCATTCCCTTAGTGCATCTTCTCCATGTTCCCAGATGAAGAAGATGTCGTCTATGTATCTGTACCATGTCAACGGTTTCTTGCCCGGCCTCTCCAAGATGTCGGTTTCAATTTTTTCCATGAAGAGGTTGGCAAAAGAAGGAGCCACTCTGGTCCCCATTGCTGTTCCGCTCGTTTGGAGGTAGTTTTCCCCATTGAACTGGAAATTGTTTTTCTTGAGGACCATTTTTAGGGCCTCACATAGGCTTGCATTGGACGGTTTCTCTGCACTGTTTCGGCATTTTTTTAGTTTTTCGTTTATTACATTAATGCCTTCATCCGTTGGGATGTTGGTATAGAGAGAAGTTACATCCATTGTGCCTAGTATATGGTCATTTTTCAGTGCTGCCAAGGTTTCAATTTTATTAATGAAGTCCGTAGTGTCTCTCACATAGGACTTCATTTTGACCACATATGGTTTTAGGAAGATATCCACCAAGGCGGATATCCGTTCGGTGGGGCAGTCATTTGCTGACACTATTGGTCTTCCGGGTGGTGGGAGGCTTTTTTTGTGAATTTTCGGAAGGAAGTATATTTGTGGGGTCTTTAGTTTCATCACTAGTAGGGATTTTGCAATTTTCTTAGTGATATCACCATTCTCCACCATACTCTCTACTAGTGCCTCCACATCGGTCATGTGTGTGTCTGTTAAGTCCTTGTCTACTCTATTGTATGTTTTGCTATCTCCTAGTTGTCTATGTGCTTCTGCTATATAGTCTAGGGTGTTTTGGATTACAACAGCTCCCCCTTTGTCTGCTGGGAAAATCACTATTTCCCTGTTTCTTTGTAGACTTTTGAGGGCATCCTTTTCAGCGCGTTTCACATTCTGGTTTTTGATTTTTTCAATTTTGCACTTGGCCTGATCTGTCTCTGCATTACTAATGAAAGTCTCTAGGTTCGCGGAGCCGGGTGGTGGTCTCCATTGTCTTTGTTTTTTCGATTTGATGAAATCGAGGGTGTTACCATAGGGGCTTATGTTGGAGAGAGTTTTGTCGAAACGTTGGTTTTGGTCTTTAGCAGTTTTCGACTCATTTACCTTTGACATGAATTGTTTGGTTCTGAGTTTATTTGAGAAAACATCTAGCTCTTTTCTAAGTTCTCCTCGTTCTACATAGTTTTGGGTTGGGCAGAATTTTAGGCCCTTACCGAGGATTGATTTTTCATCGCTGCTGAGTGCATGGTTCGATAGATTTACTATTCTTTGACCTGATATTTCGAAACTGGACATAGACGATGACACACAATTTTGAACACAACCTTGTTCTTTATTGTTCACTTTTTTGGTCACTTTTTTTGTCTGCCATTATAGGTTCAGATACTTTGGTTACCTTGGACACTTTGTTTACACAACCAGACTCCCTTCTCTCTTTTTCGGGCAGTCTGGGATTCAACATGGTTTCTTTACCGTTTTTTTTACATTGATGGTCAATACCTTGGCCGTCAGCTCTGACGCCTGCCACCCTGATGCGCTGGGCCGCGTCTGCGTGGGTGGTAGCAGCCCCGTTGGCCTCTCGCCTGAAAATCCAGGCGGGCTTCCTGGGGTCTACCTCGATCCAGCATGTTCCCACCACTGGTTTGTCCCTGTTGGTGGGAACTCGCTGGATTCTGGTTCTCTTTCTCTGCGTTTTGCTGCTGCCTCTTATGAAACTGCGAGGACAGGCAGCTCGCCGGGTCGAGGATGTTTGCATCTCTGACCCGGTTAGCTGCCATTTTTTTGCTTTTGTTGTTGAGGGCAGCCTTCTCCTTCTTTTCTTCATTCTGCACCAAAACAGCTAGGTTTACATTCGCAGTCATTATGTAATTACTTGCCACCTCTGGAGACTCCTGCTGCTTGAGCATTGAGTCTACCCGTAACTGGTAGCCCTGGGCCGTCTGTCGGTGTTTGACGGCCGTCTCATGGTTGAAGGTAGCGGTTTCATGCATTATGAGTAGGGCCACTTCCTTCCATATCTGAATGATCCGTTTAGCAAGGCTCGTTCCCTCGAAGCTTTTAGGGAGGCGTTCTAGCCCGTAGCACCAGGGCTCGACGAAGTCCCCCTCAATCGCCTCTTCAACCCATTCAGCTCTCATCTGAGCCCTCATAGCCTCCAGACTGGCTATGCGGGCATGCCGGAAGACCGGCCACACAGTGTCTGGAAGGCAGCTGTCATCTTGGGTCTGTGTGGAAGAGACAGAAAGTTCAGTGTCACTGGCATTTTTTTGACAGTTAACTTTAGGGAAATTGAATTTAGGTATTCTCTTTTTAGTTTTGTTTGTTTCAAGAGATTTGTTGTTTACAGGCTCTATATTTATAGTAGCAAGTGTGTCTGTGATGGGAGATTGAGTCCCATCCATAGGCATTTTCTGTTTCAAGCATACCTTGTTTTTTCAACAACTTTTTCAGAAAGTACAGCTAAAAGCACCCTGTTAGTGTGTGTAATTTCTTTTGTCAAAATGGGGGCTTTATCTGTTTCATCTAAATCATGTTCAGAACTCGCCTCTGTGCGAGTGGAGAAAGTATGCGCGGTAATGGCGCCGCCTGCGATCGGCGTGGGGGCCGCCATCTTGGATTTGGTGCGTGCAGCACCGGTGGTTTCGCATTTTTCAGTGTTGGGTGCGGAATGGCGTGTAATTCTCTTTTGAGACATCACAGATTCACAATTTTGCGTAATAGTCTTAGTTCTGATCGGTTTGTTGTTATCAGAAACCGTGTTATCGTTTGCGCGGCTATCTGTTGAAAGTTCGATCAAAATGCGCAAATTATCGGTGTCACTAACTCTGTATTCGGGCTGGAGCTGGTTGCCGGCGCGTCCCGTGTTGGAACAAGGCGGGCCGACTCCAGCTACCAGCGGAGAGCGTCGTAGCTGATCGCCGGAGTGTACGGCGGTAACACTGGACGCGCCGCAGGCTGGTACCAGCGGAGAGCGGCGACACGCTTCGATGTAGTGAATGATAGTGGGTTGTTTTGCACGCTTATTGCGTTTAAATGAGGGAGGACTTACGTTTGCCGGTTCATCTACTGGTGTAACTGCTTCATCTTGGACTGCAGACCAGGAGAATTTCCGTTTGGTCCCCTTACTCGTGGATGGTCCCGGTTTTTCTGCTGGAGCCTTTTTCGTGGTGTCCGGGTTGTCAACCGCCATGTCGGCCGGTTGTGCTTCGGTCGCCTTGTTGTCGACTTCAGACATAGTGACCCGTCTCCTGAGATCGGGCACAAAGAACGGAGAGAGGCACAGTATACAACAAATACGGCCTATTCTTCTACTGGATTTTCACTCCCTGTGTGGTGGGTGAAAAAACGCAGCAGTGATCGATCTGGAAGGAAGGATCTCAAAGCTCAGTGCAAGCACAAAGGACTGGACTCTCAAAGGATATACAATATCGTTCGACAAGGCGTGTTAGCGGTTCATGTATGACTGCACTAATGATCAGGTGAGTGATTTGAACCACAGAATTTCGCGCAAAATTTTGCGTACTTCCGGTTTTGCCTCCCCCTGATTGGGTGGGGACACCGTTGTCTGTAGTTACATGTATACACTGTCTTTTAGGGGTTTTGGTTGGTTGTGGGGCAGGATGTGAACCCTGTGGGTTGGCCTTGACCCCTGCCTATGTCATGGTGGTTTGTTTTCATGATCAATCCCTAAAAGTGAAGTGAAATATGTGCAGTTTCGCCATCCTCTGGCTCCTCAGATACATTTTGGACTCAGGTGGGTTGGTTTATTGTGTTTTTCACCCTCTGTGATTAATATATGTTTGCCACTACCAAAATCGGTTGTTGTGTGACTTGATGTTTGGTTGATCATTGTGGGTGGGTGTGCCAGTAGACTATGTCTGTCTTTTTAAATTACCTGATCATTTAGGGCAGCCTGGATTGAGAAAGTTTAGGAAATTTGATTTCAAAAGTTCCTAGATGCTGTCAACGGATTTATCCAGATCCAGACATGCTAAAAAATTTAGCATAACCTAACTAGTTGGTGCTTGTGACACATAACTGCCAACCCTAGGGTCCCCCAGCACTTACCTTCTTCCCCCCTCATTTACTTATTTAGCTATTTCCTTGTTTGATCTCAAATCATGGGGTGAACCTCTATACTTCCTTCTTGTGATACATAAGATAGCAAAAAGATTGGTGGTTCCCAGAAATTCCTCTGCTCTCTTTTTTTTTCTTTTGTAATTATTGCAGCTGCTTACCTTTTCGCCTGTATGCGGATCTAAAGGAGGATATGTTCCCCCCCAGGTAAATTAAGAATTTTACTTTATTATTTTGACTAACATGTCGACGGTGTTAGATGTTTTTTCTAGTTTGTTTTCATTTGTTATATTTGTGTTATATTTTTCGTTGTCTGATGTATATCAGTCACTATGTAAGTGGTCAAATTAATTTTGTACTGGGTACTCTAGAAGCTTCAATTCTCCTTTTGTGTATGTTCATTGGTGTTCTGACTTATATAATCTTGGAAAACTGTTGGGATGATAAGACCTGCCATGTTGATAGTGTTACAAAGTCACTGAATAAAGATGACAAAGTGTATGGATTGTGGGTACCACGATGTGACTGACCTGATGGGCTCCAGGGGTTTGATGATATCTCATTCAAATATGCGTAGTTTAAGAGCTCACTTTGACGAATTTACTGTTGAACAGGAAAATAGGCTGTTTGATATAATCTCCGTGTCTGAGAGTTGGCTAGTGGATAGAGACAGTATTACCGACTATCAATTAAATGGCTATGGCCTGCTTAGACATGATCGTAAATGGAAAAGATGTGAAACTGATGAAAATTCTAAAATTGGAGGGGGTGTACTTTAAAGACAATCTAAATATTGACTCTATGGTATACAGGCACCTAAATACTAGCACTAAACAATTAGAAGTACAGGTTGTTCAGATTAAAAGACTAAATTCGAAAAACATAAATCTCATAAATGTATACAGACCCACCGAAGGTAACCCTAGAATGGGTATGGATATCATGGTAAACATAATAAGTGAAATGATGGACGAGAGCGATTCTGAAATAATATTACTGGGAGATCTGAATTTGAATGTATTAAATCCAACACCTGACACACTGGAATTCCTCGACGAAATGAAACAACTGGGGTGCTTACAATTAATCAAGGATGTTACCAGAATATCGGCAAACAGCTCTATAATAGATTTATTATTTACAAATAGTACTAATGTTACAAATTCAGGTATGTTGTCACAGGCCTTCAGCGACCGTCAAACAATTTTTATAGGTTCCTTACACCCAAGGGTAAGGAGGTATATTGGTGCGTGAACTAACCACCAGAGGGCTCCACATCTATTCCCTCGTTCCTCACACCTGTACAGGTGAGCTCTCTCACTTCCGCCATATACAACGACCAACACTCTCAGATATGCCAGAAAGACTCAGGTATTGTAAAAAGTGTGGTACCACACATTACAAACCTACAGGTAATAAGTGTCAAAAACACCTGGGAGGATCTAAACCTGTGTATTTCGTTGGTGAAAAATCGAAAATGGCCTCAGGCGGCCTAGACAAGGAACGCATGCCTTCAACGGTGACAGACGGACTGTGGGCACCCGATACTGAATAAGGACTGGATACCTCGACACTAAAAACCCAAGTAAAGGACGAATTTAAAAGTGTATCCAATCGACTACAAGGTATCGAATCGTCTCTTAATACCTTAATATCGAACATGGGCAACATTTCCCTGGGAAGCGGTGCACAACCAAAGACGCAATGAGGCAGAACAGGCACCGAGGGGCCTGTCAGCGAGGCGGTGAAGGGTGACCATACACACGGCAGACCAGCTGATCATCACAGACGACATAGAGGCAACGATTTCGAGGACTCAGACCAAGACAAGACAACGAAATCGTCTAGACTCCTCAAGGTAGTGGACCGCCTGCATCAATCATCGAAAGACATCTCGGACTACGATACTGACTCCTCCAGCGATTCCTCTTCCACATTATTGTCAAGCGATTCAAGTGATAGCAGTTCAAGTAAATCACGTCGTAAGAAACAGAAAAAAAGCCTATCTAGTGACCCCAGGAAATCGCGATTGAGAGACAAGAAATTGTCTCATCGCCAAGAAAAGAGAAAACTACGTAAGTTTAGCCTGAAAAGGTTCATCTCAAAAGATGATCGTTCAAAAGCCATGTCATTTGAATCCCTTATGTATTGCTCTACTTCCTTATGTAATGAATTGTATGAAACCGGTGACGATATTTCGATGTATCTCAAACATATCTGCTATCTCTCTGAGAAAGCCGATAACCGAACATACACCACTCAAGCACTCTGCAAATATGACGAAGCATGTAGACGAAAAATGGCTCTTGACCCTAAAGCCTTTAAAGGTGTGGATCCTGAATTATCGACAAGACACTTGGGGGTTGATGGTACACGCGGCATTGAAAAACAAAAGAATCGCAATCCTGGTAAATCTGTATCATCTAGTAAGTCTCAAAAGAGTAAAACTGATCGTTCAAAACCAAAGTTTTGTATAACATTCCAGGATAATAATTGTTCACAATCCAATTGTCGTTTTGACCACAAATGCATAGTGTGTGAGGGGGATCACGCCCGGTCTGACTGTGAAATCATACGAAAACTGAAAGTTCAGAAATAGGATGAGGCCCCGGACATGAGTCCTGATATCTATAGTCCATACAGTATCACACATGTATCTGATTTCGAGGTGATTGATTCACACGACATTATCACTCCCGATGTAAGTCAAACTTTGGTTAATAATCTAGTAGATTATCACACTGGCGAGGGAATCTCTAATCATGAGAGTATTATAGATGATAATAAGGTTATCCCAGATCTTTTGTCTGGACATATACCACAGAGTACAATATGTGTTTCAACTCTAACAGATAATTGTATTTCAGTCAATATCGAAATTCCTGATTTCATTGATTATCAATTTTCAGATAATTGTGTCAGTTTCGTAAAAAATTGCAAAATGCAATTTTGTAACAAAGATATACTGGGTGACAAATACTGTTTCTGTATATGTATAGACGAATTTGCTCATGTTCCGGTATCAAGTGATTGTTCTTCAAATTGTACCTGTTCCTATACACTAAACGGCAGTCCTATTCAACTTAAACCTTGCTCCTGGGCAATGGCCATTGTTCATATGGACAATTACCTCCCAGAAGATCTTTTTTGCCTCACCGGCATTTGTAGAGGATTTTCTATAGTGGATAACCATTTCCGAGGGAGTTATGACTGTATGAATTATAATTCCATTTATATGGATCCTCAACGTGATCAAATGAGTAGTACAGTAAAAGAAGAACTTTTATCAGGAAAAATTTCTGAAGCTAGTTCAACCCCTCATTGTATACACTCCATGGGAGCCGTGAAAAAAAAGGACGGTGGGCTCCGCCCCATCACAGACTGCCGACGTCCACTTGGGAGTAGTATTAATACCCATGTGAATGAAACCGCCCAGGGATTTCATTTTCACAGCGTAGACGATGCTACAGAAATAATCACCAAAGACGGTTATGGTGCGGTCACGGATATTCAATCCGCCTACCGCTCAGTGCACGTTAACCCTTCACACAGGACTTATCAAGGATTCCGTTGGACAATACCTGATGAAAATCCGACTATTTTCCAAGATCACAGACTTTGTTTTGGTGGCAAGTCTAGCCCTTTTATTTTCAACAGTCTCTCAGACTTTATTGTACGTTTTCTGACGTTTTTCAGTATTTCTACTTGTATAAACTACTTAGATGATTTCTTCATCTGCGGTGTCAACTTCATCCAGTGTTCGGAGTATCAAGCTAAGTTGATTAATACCCTGGAATTCTTAGGGTTCGTCGTAAATGACAAAAAAACTGTGAAACCAAGTCAACATGTGACATTTTTAGGGGTGATTATCGATTTTTGTCGTTTTGAACTTTCTTTACCTACAGAAAAAATCCAATCAGCAAAAGAACTCATTGCTGAATTAATTTCTAAAGACTGGGTAGCCTTAAAAAAATTGGAACGGCTGGTTGGATACCTAGCACATTGTTCAATTGATGTTCATGGAGGGAGAACCTTTATGAGAAGACTTTACCAAGCATTGAAATATCATCAAGGAAATCGAAGGTTGAAGATTAATGATACAATGCGTGCTGACCTGAAATGGTGGCAATGCTTTATAGCTATTTTTAATGGTCGTTCTTTCATACCAGACACCACGAAAGACCATTGTTTTTGTCATACTGATTCTTCAATGACGGGTTTCGGTGCTCACACAATTGATGACTATTTATTTGGTATTTGGAGCGATCCTGCTTTAAGTTGTCCTCATTCGGACATAGCTCCTATTGTTGATAACTATGAACAAAATATAAATGTCCTCGAATTATGGCCAGTGGTCAGAGCCATCACTAAATGGTGCAAAACTTTCAAAAATAAGATTTTGCATTTATATATCGACAACACACAAGTAATAAGTATGGTCCGTACTGGAAAGAGTATCAACGTTTCAGCCATGGCCTGGATCCGGGAACTCTTTTGGATCGTTGCTCTGAATAACATAAGAATTCGGACACATTATATATGTTCTGATGATTATGTATTGGCAGATGCATTATCTCGTATTTCTGATACTCGTTAACACAGTGTATTGAATCAAGGATGTTACCAGAATCTCGGCAAACAGCTCTATAATAGATTTATTATTTACAAATAGTACTAATGTTACAAATTCAGGTATGTTGTCACAGGCCTTCAGCGACCATCAAACAATTTTTATAAACCTAAAGCACACACATGAAAAGAGCAAATCATAACGTATTAGGGCTAGATCTTATTTAGATTATAATATAAACGAGTTTAAAGAACATCTCGACGGTGTGAAATGGGATACTTTCTTCGATCTAAAATCGACTGAAGAGAAATGGAATTTCATTGTAAATGAAATCCACAAGTACTTAAATAAGAAATGTTAATACATGGAATTCACTGTTAGGGAATCGCAACAACCTTGGATTACGAGAGACCTTTTAGAAATAATTAGGGATAAAAATAAAGCACAAAAAAGGCAAAAAGAACAGGGAAGGAGGCAGACCGCACCTCTGCTAGACTTTTAAGAAATATCTGCAATCAAACAATAAAAAAAGCCTGTGAGAACTACTTTACAAATATCTTAGAAGAAAACAAAAATGACCATAAGAGGTTTTGGAGAATTACTGGTAACATCCTGACATCTGACTTTGATAAAAAGACTCAAGAAATTAAACTAAAAGATGAAAATCAAAACTTTATTGAGCGCGAGAAAGTTCCAGATTTTGTAAATAGATATTTTTCACAAATAGGTCATAATCTAGCTAGTGATTTAAACACTCCGTGGACAGCTTATGATGATATTAATCCGCATGTACTGACAAATATTAAGACTGATGAAACTGAAATTGTTAAAATTGCCAGGGATATTAAACTGACTAAACAATCACAACTTGATGGCATAAACACGAAAACCTTTAGGGATTCACTTCTGTTAATACCACATATATATGTAAGTCTGTTCAACACGTTGTTCGAGACTGCATGTATACCTTCCGACTGGAAAA
The DNA here is from genome assembly GCA_950022655.1 of Alentia gelatinosa. Classification (NCBI taxonomy): domain Eukaryota; kingdom Metazoa; phylum Annelida; class Polychaeta; order Phyllodocida; family Polynoidae; genus Alentia; species Alentia gelatinosa. Next base: position 122,267,083 of record OX465581.1, on the reverse strand, counting down.
AATTGATCGTTGTTCCACTGCAAAAAACAGGGAATCCTTTTTCCGTTGCAAATCTGAGACTGATTTCGCTACTCCCAATTGTGGGGAAAATAATTGAGAAAGTGGCTCATAATCATGTTATTGAATTCTTAAATGCTCATAATATACTTTCTGAATCACAGTCAGGTTTTCGAAAGGGGAGGTCTACAATACAGGCTATAGCACATTATACTGATCAAATTTTACTAAACCGAAACATAGGAAGGGACACTCTGGCAATCTATGTAGACTTAAAAAAGGCGTTCGACACTGTCAACCACACTATACTGTTAAATAATTTATCACGCTATGGTATTAAAGACTGTAACCTTCGTTGGTTTACAAACTATCTTGATGGACGTAAGCAACAGGTTAGAGTAAATGACAGCCTATCATCGTTTGCAAATGTTACTTGTGGGGTTCCTCAGGGGTTCATTCTTGGACCCCTGTTATTTCTAGTTTATATAAATGATTTGGGTAAAATTTTTGACGAGTCAAGTGTCTGTTTATATGCTGACGATACCGTCATTTATCAACATGGAAATAATGTAGAAAATGTACAGAAATCCCTACAACTTGATTTAGACAAGATGCAGAATTGGTGTAATGCCAATAAACTAACCATAAATGTTAAAAAAACGAAAAGTATGCATTTCCAATCAAACCTCAGGCGTAAAGCTCCACATGTTTCAAACTTCAAAATTAATGAAACTGATATCCACCTAGTTCACAGCTTTAATTACCTAGGCATTTCTTTAAATTCCAATCTAGACTACAAAACGCATTTTAGTAGAACAACCAAATCAATATCATATAGAATATACCAACTAACAAAGATGAGGCCTTATCTTAGCACATCTGCAGCGACAAAGATCTACAAATCATGTCTCGTATTTCGACTATGGTGATGTTTTATTCATTAACTTGGCGAATAAATATCTACAAAAGTTACAAATTCTTCAGAATAGGTGCTTGAAAGTATGTTTGAAAGCAAGGAGAACAACCCCAACAACCACACTGCTTGCCCTTGCGCGCTTACCATATTTAAAGGAAAGAAGGCAACACCACATGAGAATTTTTATGTACCATCGAGCTCAACAAAAAATGTATTTAGTAAATAACCAAGAACGCACTCGATGAAAATTCCAAAACCAAATTGTACTGCATATATGAACTCTGTTTTATATTCTGGTTCCCAAATCTGGAATAATCTACAACCAGTAACAAGAAACACTGATTCTATCTCGATGTTTAAGAATATATCAAAGCATTGTCTGGAAAACACCATACCAATTGTATAGTGTGACTGGGCTCTGATCTCCAAATGTATGTCCTAACTCTTTTGTTATGTTTTGGTGGGTGGTTGACAGTGTCGTATCGTATAGTATCGTATTTGAAATACTGCATTTATTGTTGACGATGACAGTGTTGTATCATATCGTATTTTATCCTTCCCCTAATATAAAATCCCATAGGCTTAACATTGACTTTCCGTATGCGCCCGTATGTCGCATACGGATAAAAAATCGCTCTTAGGAGCATACAAAAAATGGACCAATTAGAGATCAGCAGCTGGAAGTAGTTCCAAGCACCTTCAGAGCAGCAAGGAGAGCTATATGGAGGACTTCAGAAGGTTTTTATCATATTTTTTGTTATTATCCTCACATAGAAATATTGTTCACAGGGGGTAGGATAAAACCAAAACCTTATTTGTTTTAATCTGGGCTCCCGTATGTGACTCCTGGAGTTTTGGCTCTGGATATAACTCGGCTCCGCCTCGTGATATCACTACACCAAACTCCAGTCGTCGCATACGGGAGCCCAGATTAAAACTCATCGGGTTTTACGATAGTACTGTGTTCGTATGGATATATGATGTCAAGCAGGGTTTTTCCATTGGCTACCTTATAGCATATTAGATGACGAAAGTAGATTCTATGAAACTACTGTTATCATTTGTTTTGCTGTGTAATTGATACGGCCAACTCGTTCCCTAAGTCATGTGAGGTGTCTATCCCCTGTTTGTCGTTCGGTGTTAGTTATCCTGGTACTCCTTTTCTTTTTCTTACTTGCCTTTGTGTGCTATCACTTGGAAATGGTAGGCGATATGAGTTTATAAATATACTATAGAAAGAAGTATAAACATACAGATATGTACTTAAAATATATATTCTTAGAAATAACCAGAGCTATATTGTAAGGTTGATTGTATAAGCTTATAGTTTTGTTATATGGGCCACGGGCCTAAGTAATGAAAACCAGCTTCGGATTAAGCTGACACTAAGGCCTCTTTTATGGTATGTCCATGATATTTTTGAGAATGACGCCTCCTTAAACTTGTTGGAAAAATCCCTAAGTGTACTTATGTATCAATGAGACAGCAATAAAAGAAATGTTTACCCCCCCCAAAAAAAAACAGACAGTAGACATGCCACGAGGGCTTGCAAAACCTAAGATATTACAGCCAAAAAATTTAGACCTCGAGGACGACAACGTTAAATCAGACTTAAACTTGACTTGGGAGGAAGATGATGACCATGTTAAGGACCCCTCCTTCCTTGCCAATGCCGGTGATATTGATTCAGACGATGATTTCCAAGAAGATTGTGAGGAAATTAGCTTGAAATATATAAAAAGTCAGAAGGAAAGTGTTGCTGAAACCAGTAAGAGTAAGGTGGCGAAAAATCCTCGTTGGTCAGATGCAGAGAAGATAGCCTTGTTGAAGACCGCATATGTTGACAGGGAAATATTACGTGTCCACCTTAGTAAGAAGAACAAGGAAGCCAAGAACATTGCTCTTGAGAAGTGCTTCAGTAAGTGTGGTCTATACAATATTGGCCCCCACCCCCCCCCCCCTGAAAGAAAAGGCATACTCAATTTTTAGTTAGTCTATGTTTTGTTAACATAGTATACTTATACAGAAAAGAAGTACCTGTTAATTAATCTATTACATCAGGTTGTGTTGAAATTAGCGGGTAGGACCACCGAGGAATTTCGTAATCAGCTTCGGGACTTCAAATCGCGTACCAACAAATGGGTGATTGTACAGTAATTGTAAATTACCTATAATTTACTGCCGGGCTGTAGTCACTCGCTGTTTAATCGAACATATATTCTTAACAGGTAACACTGTGGTGGTTAATCGAACATTTCATGCTAATTGCACTAATTGGTCACATGACCATGTGACGCCTCTGCTAGCGTCATTCCTGCTATTGCATTCACTGTTGATGCACGGGAATTTTTTCATTACTGCTGCAGCTTTGTTTTACTACCGTATTCGGTAATTTTTATTACTACATCTCAATGATCACAAGATGCCCAGAAGGAAGCAAGCTACTTCTCCAAAGAAGCGAAATTCTACCCGTGAAAAGAATCAGGAGAACCCGGCAAATCTCTCGGACCAAGATGGCGACCACGATGGCGTCCCTGGGTCGCTGGGATCTTCATCGGGCTCCGGACCATTGGCGGGAAGAAATGCGGCAGAAATACAAGATGTCGCCGGAAGGGTTGACGCGATCGACGGCAGATTGGAAAACATTACCTCAATGTTGTCACAGCTCGTCCGGGACAAGTCGCAACATGACGCTTCTAGCAAGGCGCCAGAGCAGCCCGACCGGCACGCGGGAAACGCTGTAGGCCGCTCGTCCAACTGTGACCACGACTCCCGCTCGGGCTTATACAACCACCCTCCCGGAAAAGCTGTTGGACCTGGATCTGCAGGGGGACGCCGCGGACCGGGTGGCCCAGGCTGTCCGGGCTGCTCTTCAACCGGACATTAAAGGTAATAACACGATGCCCCACCACTTTATATTTAGGGGCCCTAAGAGAACCAAGACGGGAGTAGATGATCTGACTATTCCAGAGTACGCATATGGTTTCCTCCAGTTAGCAAAGCTCGCCCCAGATGAGGAAACCCGGGACGCCATGGGGGCCCACCTGGAGGCCATCTTGGATGACGCAAGGGAGTTCCCGTGGCCCAACGTCCGGTGTTTCTCCAAGGAAGTTTTAGGATTTAAAAAAAAAAAAAAAAATTTATTTTTTATTTCTTATTTCAGGATTTTAAGTACAATGACAATCTGCAAAGGCAGGTATTCTTTGTCGCGCACATATTAGATAATGAAACAGGGTATAAACATGTACAAAGGCCCAGTGATTTACATAGGGGTGATACATGAACAAAGTTTATGGTGAATGGGATGAGATGATCTAGTGGTATACAACATTATATTTATAACGCATATTTCTTTTTCATACATTTCTTGAACATAACTTTAGAAGAACAGTCCTGTTGGTCCTTGGAGAGGGCATTCCATGCCACTGAACCAATATACATTGGGTTTCTTTTATAAAAGGCAGTTTTCGGCCTCCTTAGGGGTATGAGTCTTTGGCCTGGTCCCTTGTTTTAGGTTCAGGGTTTGCAACAAGGTCTTTGGCAAAACGTTTCATATACATGATAAGCATATAGTTCCGATGCGACTCAAGAAATTCTACATTACAGGGTTTATGCAGATCAGCCGTTGAGATTTCAAATCTACTTACCTGGCTAAACTCGTATGAAATTGACCGACTGCAGACCCGGCTGGCTCACGTGCCAGGCGGTCAAGTGACGGCAGCTGCAAAAACGAAGGAAGCATCTAGACCGGGCCAGACCGCGCTGGACCTCCCACATCAAGTGGCTAGGGCTCGCCCGGGACCGCCGTGTCAGCTGTATCAACGGGACGAATGCCCTGAGTCTACCCATCACGTGCAAGGAGGTGATAGAAAGTTGCACATATGTGTATCGTGTCTACATAACAAGGCGGCAACTTTTCCTCATCCGCAGATCAACTGCCGGTCCGGACAAAAGGCCCCTGCCGCTCCGGGGTTTGGGAAGTAAACCTGACTACTAAAAGGTACAGAACCCGTGTTTTTCATAATTCCACCAGGTCGGGCGGCATCTCGCGCGAGACAAATACTGTATCAGCTCCCACATGTTTCTCTCGTCACCCTGATCTGTGTACATGGGCTAGGTGTTCGCGTGCTGGCCAACGCCATGTGCTTTCACCAAACATAAACAGTGCGAGTCACATGCAGTCTGGTCACGTGGTCGGCAGCGACCATAACAAAAACAAACGAACATGTGGTCGCGCCCCAGCACCCGTTCCTCCCATTTCCTACCACGGCAATGCATCTCTGGCACGTATCGTTGAACATAACCATGAAAATGATTGTGATGTCTCTAGTTTTTCTTCACGTGTATGTTCTAATGTCTCTGATAACTTTGACCATGTTGTATCTAATATCTCTGGCATTTGTGATCACGTTATGCCTCATGTTCTCATGACCGTGGCCAGTCCAGCTGGCCCCTCCACCCCGTGCCGCCCCACACGGGACGGCCTCTCAGACCGACGGCTGGAGGGAATTGAGCCTAGGCTGGACAATGGTATCGGTTCCTCACAGGAGGAATACCCCGACCCTGGAGAGGCGGTCGGTGCACCGATACCCCTGGTCTCTGTTTTTCTTCATGGTTTCCAAACAACAGACTGTTCTGAAACTGCTTACTACCCTCCTGCTGTATCTCCTAACACCCTGGAGGATACCGCGGAGGTGCTTGTGTGTGATGCAGTTCGTTTTCCTGTTGCTACAAGCACACCGACAAAGACCGCCGATGCTTCTTCGGTCGAAATGAACGACAAAACGGATTCTTGTGTGACTGGACCGGCTGCTGGAGGCGCGCAGGCCGTCCCGATGAATCCCAAGAAGTATATGGAATTGGTGCTCAGGACCTGGCCACACCCCTCCGCGGCTGCCACACGGCAGGCACCGGACCATATGAGTATTTATCATGAGGTCAGACGCTCCTGAGTTCCAAATTATTTGGGGGCTCGGATACTCATCCCCTCCAACATGAACTGTGACACCTGGAGCGATGCCTTGACTGAATATCACAACCGAGACATCGTTGATTATCTCTGTTTTGGCTGGCCAAGTTCGTATTCCACCAACAGGCCTCCAACCCCCACATATAAGAACTACGCTTCTGCTACCGCCTGGGCGCTATGCTGTTTGACTCTCCGCCTCTCTCGCCTTTGACTCAGGTGAGCCCCCTGTTGACTCGCCCTAAGCCGGGCAACCCTGCGGAGAGACGAGTGATAATGGACCTTAGTTTAGCGCTAGCGTCAATGACGGAATCGCTAAGAACATGAAAGCCAGTACACCCTCCCTACAATCGCGGACCTCGCTACTCTTGTGTTACGCGCTGGACGCGGCGCCCTCATCTGGAAGGCTGATCTCCGGAGAGCATACCGCCAGTTCCGGATTGATCCCCTAGATTATCCCCTACTCTGACTCCAGCAGCACGAGAAGTATTATGTGGACATTTGCCCTTCATTCGGCTGTCGTTTTTCCGGGGGAGCCCAGCAAAGAGTATCCAACGCTTTATGCTGGGTAATGAACCGGAGGTGTGGCGCTCAACTTTTAGCATACATAGATGATTTTGTATCTGTTGACTCTGATTTTACAGCCGCGGTCCGGTCTTTTGATTGGCTGGGATTTACAATCAATACTATCGACATGCAAATCACCATCCCTCAGACCAAGCTCCAGGCCGTTGTAGACGAGTGCCGGGCTTGGGAGCTGAGGACGCACGCCACCAAGCAACAACTTCAGTCGATCTGCGGCAAACTCAACCACATATCGCAGTGGATACCTCCGGCGCAGCGTTATATGTCTCGGTTGTTGGACACTCTGCGAAAATCTCAGGACGACGTCCCGGTCGAGCTGGATAGGGAATGCAAAAAAGACCTCGCATGGTTTGCTGATTTCGCGAAGCACTCGAATGGGAAAAAGCTAATCATCAAGGACCAGCCCTCGGTCGAAATTGAATGCGGTGCATGCCCGAGGGGCCTCGGTGCTTTTTGCGAGACAGCAAAGACCTACTACAGCATCCCCTTCCCAGAGGCATATCGAGAGACATATCACATCAGCCAGATTGAGGAAATCAACTGCCTCCTCTCGGTCAAGTCGCTAAGACCACCCGGAATGCGAGGTCATATCATCCGCGTCACTACGGACAACTCAGCGGCAATGTACGCCTTAAACTCCGGAAAAACACGAGACCCCGTTCTAGCTGCCTGCGCACATGAAATCGCGTTGATCGAAGAATTTTACACAATGTTATCGTTCGCATCGTTCATAAGCCGGGCGACCAACTCGTTCTCGCGGATGCTCTATCCCGCACGAGTTTCGACCAGGACAAGGCTAAACTCGCTCTCAAATTAGTTAAGGATCAAAAGTTGTCTCGCCAAGATCCAGCACCCTTATCATATGTGTTGTCTCCAACGTAGTTTTTTCTTTATGTAATTCCAGATGATGCGAATCCCCGCCTCATTTCCTCCCTCCGGAGCTCGTGGACGGCTGCAGCATCCATTGGCACTGCGGAGAACCTACATCGCCAGATGCAGGCATACGTCTCGTTCATGATTGTTCACAAGTTCAACCACCTCGACCCGTCCCCGACTCAACTTGCCCTCTTCATTCAGTTTTTGGCGAACAGTTTCAAAAGTCTGGCGTATGTCCGGAATTATTTCTCTGGGGCACGTACTTTTCTACGAGCACTTGTGACTTGTGCTTTTAGGGGCGCACAGCGCTTATCTTCCCACCAGACATCTCCGGCCGCTCCGGTCCTGCTGGATATTTTTAAAGTCGTGCTACTGGCTTTGGATACCCCAAGCCCGGTCCAGTTGGCGGCCCGGTCACTTCTCCTCCTCGGCTACACGACTCTACTACGTCAGGCAAATCTCCTCACTACAAGCCCCGTTGGTGCCTCTCTCCACACCCTCCGCCGCAGGGACATTCTTGTCTCGGACGGGGCCTAACTATAACTGTCCGCTCAACGAAAACCTCGGCTGGACCGGCGAACTTTTTCTCCATTCCTGTATCGCGGACATGTGGCCCTTTCTGCCCGGTCGAGGCGTGGGAGAATTACCGCAACTCCGCCCCGGCGCTTCCGTCCGCCGCGGCTTTTATCGCCAAGAACGGCACCCCTCTACGACCTGACGCCATACTTCCACTTGTGCGCCTAGCGCTCCAGGCAGCCGGCTTTTCACAGTGGCACTCCTTCACTCTCCATCCTCTCAGGAGGATGGGGGCCCAACAGGCAGCGCTCTCTAGCTTACCTGAGGACAAAATCATGGGGCCTGGACCTCGGTCTGGGGTTTCTGAGCTTATGTTCCCAAGCCGGTCCCCCCTCATACTTCAACTGCCCTAGCTTCTTCTTTGGCTCATAATGTATAATCGTTTATCTCTCTTATCCTTTTATCGTTTTATCTGAAATGTGTTTATCTGCTTTTTACCATGCAATGTCTTAGCAATTCCATGTGCAATAAATACATTTTACTTGCAGCCCGGCTTTTTTTAATTGTACAGTAATTGTAAATTACCTATAATTTACTGCCGGGCTGTAGTCACTCGCCGTGCCGTGCCGTGGGCAAATCAAAATTATGCTTCACATCTCCCTTCTCGTCGCCCCTGGCTGTTGAGCTTCAAAACAGAGTGGATGTGTGCTGTCCCTGCTCTCCAGAGACCTGCCTCCCGTACCTGCGCCTGCAATCCCCCCACCGTGATGTATCTACAGCAGGGACGCCCGTGTCGACGAGTGCGGCCCTCCCACGATGTCTACCGTACCTCCGCGACGACCGTGGGGTCTGCTGCGATTTCCGCCGCTCACTGTACCGGTCGCCGGGTACCGCGACCTACACCCGCGGCAGGACGCCGTGTCCCCGATGCCCGTGGCCGGCTGTCCACGCCTTCATCCCCGGCAAGCCACCCTGACCCTCCCTGGACCTCGGAGCCCTCCCGTCGGTGATTCCAGCTCGCTGATACACAAGTGCTTCAGGGATGGGTGAAATTATAGACTAGCAGACTGCCTTTTTGACAATGACAGTAAAATTTATTAAATCCTGTAGGTGGTACTGTAATGCCTGTTTGAGGGCCTTGACCTTTATTTATGGTTTTGATTTTGGAATTATGAGGTTTTAATGCCTACATCAGGTTTTGATATTATTAGTTTTTGTAATTCCTTCATTATAGACTCTCAAGGGTCTGTTTTATAAGTATTGTGGCTTAATAATTCGGGTGGTTTTCTTATTTAATTTCACATAATGTTGTTTTTAATTAATGTGCCTCATTTGGGTATCAATTTTGTTCTAACGGCATTTTTAATTTCTATGTGCCTGGTAAGGTCGGCACTTGTTCTGTATTATGGGTATATTTTTATTATTATTTTCTGTGGTTTTGGAAATGAAATATTTCTGTAATTCAGGTATATTATTTGTTTGTTTGGGTATAATACTATCTCTCCCACACAGACTGTTGTTTTAAGGTCTATAATAGAAGTGCGGTTTGCAGTGGTCTGTGGCCTCCAGTGCGTCAGCTGACTGTTACATGTCCTGCTCTCCAGCTGTTACATCTCCGGTTATATAGAAGACGCTATGGTTATTGTAGGTATGGTTTACTGGCTTAATTGTGCTAAACCCTTGGTTGGAATTGATATATTTTTGATGATACATATCATTATTACGTTTGTACCTTGCTTTAGATCTGGTGGGCTGAGTTGTTGTTGCCTGTGGAGCTGGTTCGGCGTTTCTGTGAAAACTAAGCTAGATATACGGTTTTTCTTGATTATTTCAAAATCTTTAGTCATAACCTATCGTTTTTAAGATTGGGATGTGTAGCTGGACACGTCAGCTATATTCTGTAAAAATTTCAGATTTTTAGAGCGATATTTACTGTGTGAAAATTAACTTTTTCGGATTTCTCTTTGTTCTTTTGTAAAATCGCCATCGTTTTGATTTTTAGTTCAAAATTTCACACGGTGACCCCCAAATTTTGTTTTGAATATGTGTTTTAGACTATTCCAGGATCATTCTGTGCGGATTTCAGAAAGATCGCATGAGTTTTAATTTTCAAGCTATATTGCCCGGTTGAACCTTAGGTTACGTTTATGTCCATCCTATTGGTAATGGTATTGGGTTTATTGGATTTTATACGTCCTGGCGTTATTGGCGATTTAAATGGTTTAAATGGTTCCTTCAGGTGCAGAGACCTCAATTTGATATTTCTTTAGTATAATACAGGCGCATCATTCCCATGCTGGGATAATCGTTCATGATTGTTCACAAGCATAACCACCTCGACCCGTCCCCGACTCAACTTGCCCTCTTCATTCAGTTTTTGGCGAACAGTTTCAAAAGTCTGGCGTCTGTCCGGAATTATTTCTCTGGGGCACATACTTTTCTACGAGCAAGCGGCATCGCGACCGGAGTCTGCGATTCCATACTTGTGACTCGTGCTATTAGGGGTGCGCAGCGCTTATCTTCCCACCAGACATCTCCGGCCGCTCCGGTCCTGCTGGATATTTTTAAAGTCGTGCTACTGGCTTTGGATACCCCAAGCCCGGTCCAGTTGGCGGCCCGGTCACTTCTCCTCCTCGGCTACACGACTCTACTACGTCAGGCAAATCTCCTCACTACAAGCCCCGTCGGTGCCTCTCTCCACACCCTCCGCCGCAGGGACATTCTTGTCTCGGACGAGGGCCTAACTATAACTGTCCGCTCAACGAAAACCTCGGCTGGACCGGCGAACTTTTTCTCCATTCCTGTATCGCGGACATGTGGCCCTTTCTGCCCGGTCGAGACGTGGGAGAATTACCGCAACTCCGCCCCGGCGCTTCCGTTCGCCGCGGCGCTTCCGTCCGCCGCAGCGCTTCCGTCCGCTGCGGCTTTTATCGCCAAGAACGGCACCCCTCTACGACCTGACGCCATACTTCCACTAGTGCGCCTAGCCCTCCAGGCAGCCGGCTTTTCACAGTGGCACTCCTTCACTCTCCATGCTCTCAGGAGGATGGGGGCCCAACAGGCAGCGCTCTCAAGCTTACCTGAGGACAAAATCATGGCCCACGGGGCCTGGACCTCGGTCTGGGGTTTCCGAGCTTATGTTCCCAAGCCGGTCCCCCCTCATACTTCAACTGCCCTAGCTTCTTCTTTGGCTCATAATGTATAATCGTTTATCTCTCTTATCCTTTTATCGTTTTATCTGAAATGTGTTTATCTGCTTTTTACCATGCAATGTCTTAGCAATTCCATGTGCAATAAATACATTTTACTTGCAGCCCGGCTTTTGTTAATTGTACAGTAATTGTAAATTACCTATAATTTACTGCCGGGCTGTAGTCACTCGCCGTGCCGTGCCGTGGGCAAATCAAAATTATGCTTCACATCTCCCTTCTCGTCGCCCCTGGCTGTTGAGCTTCAAAACAGAGTGGATGTGTGCTGTCCCTGCTCTCCAGAGACCTGCCTCCCGTACCTGCGCCTGCAATCCCCCCACCGTGATGTATCTACAGCAGGGACGCCCGTGTCGACGAGTGCGGCCCTCCCGCGATGTCTACGTACCTCCGCGACGACCGCGGGTCTGCTGCGACGTCCACCGCTCGCTGTACCGGTCGGCGGGTACCGCGACCTACACCCGCGGCAGGACGCCGTGTCCCCGATGCCCGTGGCCGGCTGTCCACGCCTTCATCCCCGGCAAGCCGCCCTGACCCTCCCCGGACCTCGGAGCCCTCCCGTCGGCGATTCCAGTTCGCTGATACATAAGTGCTTCAGGGATGGGTGAAATTATAGACTAGCAGACCGCCTTTTTGACAATGACAGTAAAATTTATTAAATCCTGTAGGTGGTTCTGTAATGCCTGTTTGAGGGCCTTGACCTTTATTTATGGTTTTGATTTTGGAATTATGAGGTTTTAATGCCTACATCAGGTTTTGATATTATTAGTTTTTGTAATTCCTTCATTATAGACTCTCAAGGGTCTGTTTTATAAGTATTGTGGCTTAATAATTCGGGTGGTTTTCTTATTTAATTTCACATAATGTTGTTTTTAATTAATGTGCCTCATTTGGGTATCAATTTTGTTCTAACGGCATTTTTAATTTCTATGTGCCTGGTAAGGTCGGCACTTGTTCTGTATTATGGGTATATTTTTATTATTATTTTCTGTGGTTTTGGAAATGAAATATTTCTGTAATTCAGGTATATTATTTGTTTGTTTGGGTATAATACTATCTCTCCCACACAGACTGTTGTTTTAAGGTCTATAATAGAAGTGCGGTTTGCAGTGGTCTGTGGCCTCCAGTGCGTCAGCTGACTGTTACATGTCCTGCTCTCCAGCTGTTACATCCCCAGTTATATAGAAGAGCTATGGTTATTGTAGGTATGGTTTACTAGCTTAATTGTGCTAAACCCTTGGTTGGAATTGATATATTTTTGATGATACATATCATTATTACGTTTGTACCTTGCTTTAGATCAAGTGAGCTGGGTTGTTGTTGCCTGTTGAACTGATTAGGCGTTTCTATGAAAACTTAGCTAGATATACGGTTTTTATTGATTATTTCAAAATCTTTAGTCATGACCTATCGTTTTTATGATTGGGATGTGTAGCAGGATACGTCAGCTATATTCTGTAAAAATTTCAGATTTTTAGAGCAATTTTTACTGTGTGAAAATTAACTTTTTCGGATTTCTCTTTGTTCTTTTGTAAAATCGCCATCGTTTTGATTTTTAGCTCAAAATTTCACACTGTGACCCCCAAATTTTATTTTAGATATATAATCTAGACTATTACGGGATCCTTCTGTGTAAACTTCAGAAAGATCGCATGTGTTTTAATTTTCAGGCTATATTGCCCGGTAGAACCTTAAGGTTTCGTTTATGTCCATTCTATTGGAATGGTATTGGGTTTATTGGATTTTCTGTCCTGACTTTGCCGTTGGCAATTTAAAAGGTTTGAATGATTTCTTCAGGAGTCAGGAACTCAATTTAGTATTTCTTTAGTGTGATATAAACGGAATTTTCACATATTTGAATGATTTTCAGGTCTTTTAACATATTTTTGGTAATACCTTAATAGGTTTGTTCAACGGTTCTAACTGGCTTTAAAGTCGATTCTTGTGGTTATTTGATCACTTCTAATGGTTTGAAAACACGATCTGCCTCACAGGGGCGCAACCTGATAATTTTTTATTATTGTTAATTATTTGATTAAAAATTGGTTTTTAGGACTCATTTTAATTCTACTTAAGCGAATTTGGCATATCCAGACTCACTGGGTTGAATAGGCCACTTTACATTCGTATGGTTTCTATAGAATTCAATTTATTATGTTTCACATTTCATACCATGCTGTCCTGAGACCTCAGTCGGCAGCTATAAAACGCTCTTACTGTTGTGCTCACTGCCATCCTGGTTCTGTCAAACGCCAGCCTTTTAGGCTACCATAGAGTTGCTTAAGTCTTACATTTTGAAATTCTATTTATTTGATAATTTATATGTAGTACTTTGCGGATTTCTCGTCTTGCAAGTAACAAATTCAACAATCTCACGGATTGATATTTTGGTGTTCTTCTGTTTTATTTTGTTTTAAATTATTAGGATTATTCATTCACCCTGAAAATATCTCTGGTACTAAGGGACTACGGTTCATCTGTTGTTGTTGTGTGCAGACGCGTATTTTCATGGTATGTCCTATAGTATCATACATTACAGAAAGTTCTTGCAATATCATACATTACAGAGGGTTCTTGCTATGTCATACGTTACAGGAGGTCCTTGCAATATCATACATTACAGAGGGTTCTTGCTATGTCATACGTTACAGGAGGTTCTAACACCATAATACATTACAGGAAATTCTGACAGCACAATATGTTGCGAGAGATCCTTACACAATGCTGTCCTGTCATTTTTCACCCCTGTAGTATACTGGCACTTTTTAATGTGTGTTTGGGAAATACCATTTCTAAAACATCCATGGTAATACGACTTGCTTGGGATGTTATACAGTAGTACAGATATCAGCTATGATATAGTTTTACGTATGCTGGGTAGAAATATTATGAAAATGTTCACATTATTTTGGTAAGAAAATAGCAATTATCTGGATTTTGGTAATACTGCCTCCTGGTATCACAGCGTAGCTGCTGGTTTACAAACACGGTCTACTGTTGCTCTGTACCGATGGGTATTTTGAAGGTATATCCTACAGTACGATACATTACAGGAGATCATTACAGTTTCATACGTTACAGAAGATCATTACAGTTTTATACGTTACAGGAAGTTCATTGCAGTATAATGCGTTACAGAAAAGATCGTTACAGTGTGATGCCCTACAGTAGTTCATTACTGTATGCTGCATTGCAATATGCTTCTTTTGGTGAAGTTGATTCGTTCCTTTTTGATTATTCTCTAAATTAATGATTACTGTTACTCGATTTTCTAAATTTTTCAAGAGTGTTTTTAGGACTGCTTGCAATGCTGCTAAATTGTTATTATGAATCTAATTAATAATTATGCTTGAATTGTGCTGTCTGCTTGCTCTGTGCTGTAGCTAGTGCTGCTAGTGGATGTGGATGTATAGGACGTCAGCAGATCTAACAGTTTCCCTCAGTCATGGTACTTGGATGAAGGTCATTCTCATATGTTAATGTATGTGGTGATAATTTGGTTCAGTTGCGTTCAGTTGCTACAGGAAATATAGTTACACACTATATGATTATTGACAAAGTGAAGAGAGTGTGTGGTTCTTGGTCTCCTGCTCTGACTAACGGTCGTCTGAGTCGTCTGTATGATGACGCCTCTCATGAGGAGGTTTGTTCTCCTGATAGTGACTGTGATTTGCTTGGAGAAGCTCCGGCTTCGTCTGGTCCGCCAGGCACAACTTTAGAGGCTAGTGCTTCGCCCTCATGTCCCTTAGCCCAGGCGTGCTTTGGGGACTGTGCGGTCTATCGTAGATGCTAACGTATCTACCCCTGGTGCGGTTCGATCCGTCACACCTGAGCCAGGTTTCCCCTCTACTTCCCTCCCCCCGCCTGATTGTCAGATTCCGCACTGCCTTCAGGTGTATCCACTAGGAGCCCCAGCGTTCCGTCGGGCTTGACGGTGCCCGCACGCCACAAGCTGGTAATCCCGTTCGAGACCCAGGTCTCGCCGGTCAGTCGTCCGCGGTTGACTGTTTCAAATTTGGACATATGGCAACTCCGTCACGATTCACACCCCAAAATCACGGGCTCCGGCTCGGGGTGCTGAGCAGAAAGCGGATGTGTTTGACCGGCATGACCTGTATGAATCGCTGACTCATTGGGAGATGTCTTAAATATGGACAGTGGTGGTAGTACAAGCATTCTAACCACTCCTGGCCCAGCCCCATCCTTTGTGGTGCAAGGGGTTACGGAGGCTGCCCCTGGTGTGGAGCCTGGTATTGTCGCTCTGCCAGCCAAAAAGTTTACCTCGGCACGGTCCCCCGGTAGCCGTGGTCGTTATGATCTGAGGAAATTTAGCCCTCCGAATTATTCGGAACCCCCCTAGCGCTCATTGTCTGGATAATTAGATTCCGCACTGTTATCTACGTTGAGTGCGAGGGATAAGCGTTCCCTTTTTTGTGATGTAGGTGGGACATGCTTGACTTTATTTTCGGCCCTGACTGTCTAGAGTGGAAAAGCAGATTCCGCACTGCGCTCTATGAGTCTTTTAGGGGTTTGTGAACGAAAATCCCCGTGGATTACTGGCTGTAGTCTGGGTAGGCTTCCCTATGCCTGCGTTAAAAGGGTCTTTTTCGAATCTTACTACTACTATAAACTCTGCTAAGTTCATCCGTGAGCTTTGCTGCGACGTATGCGTTTTATATCTGGTCTTATTGTATGTATTTCACTGGTTTTTAGATGTTTTTGGCGTTTTGTGGCGTTTTGTCTTGCTCCTATGAGTTGCTATGTATTTTTCTAGTGTTGTCCATGATTTTCCGTACAATTTTGGTCTTTACCGCTTCTCGATACGATCATTTTTAAGGAAGTTAGAAAATATATCAGTTTTCCCATAGGCTCAGCATTGTCAATGGCAACTCTATGAGGTTTGCTAAGTGCGCTTACTAATGGCTCGATTTTCGGTTTAACTGGGTTTCTATGGCAGCTATGCAAAATAATGGCCCTACTTCGGGTCGGGCGACTCCTACAGCCTGACCGTTTTCTCCTCCCCGACGTGTTGCATGTTTTTGGCCGCTTTGATACGGACGGTAACGTGTCGACGGCCGACCGCTACGTCCCTGCGCGACAGGTGTCGGGCGGCATTGTACTTCGAGGCCGTTGGGGGCGCCACCTCGCTTTGTCTCAGTGCCGCATAGTAAATGACTAGGATGGCGGCCCGTAGAGCGAGGTGAGTTGGAGAGTCCTTTAGGGCCGCGAGGATGGCCCATATCACGGCTAACGGCACTGGTGGTTTCACATTCGGCTGGTAGGTCTTGTTCCGTCGCATCGCTTCGAGGGCTCGCTTGATCCGGAAGTCTTCCGTTGGTGCAACATCCCCTCACGTCAGTTGCAGGTGCAACCGCACGTGTGAGAGGTGATTTGCGACTGTTGCCGGGGAGGGGGCGTGGTCCGCGATGTATTCGAGGTACGCCGTGGTAAAGCTCACCGTGGGCCTCTGCGGGTCCGCCCCCATCTGCCGGCAGAATGCGAGGTAGGTCGCGACGGCGCTCCGCTGGTTTGCGACCGTTCCGGGGGCACGTGCCTCTGATTGTCGAGCAGATGCCCTCGTCTGGAGACAGCGTAGCGCCGGATCTGCATGTGAGACGTAGAACAGGAATAAATGCCGCGTACGTACATGGCATAATTTCAATGAGGGAATGGAATTTGATGAACATAGCCGCTTTCTCATATTCCCTCAAGGTCAGTTGGGCACGGCTGAGGGCATCCGCGACGGTATTGAGTGCCCCCGGTACGTGTGTGAAGATGAAGTCGATCTGCAATTTTGCCTGAACCATCCAGGCTTGCCGGGCACACTCCGCAAGGACCGAGTTCCTCGCCCGGCCAGATGTGAGTGCCTGGACGGTGCCCAGGTTATCACAGAAGACTTCTACGCGCGTGCCTCGATCCCGGTCCGTGAGGAAGGTGAGAGATCCTTACACAATGCTGCAGTGTCATTTTTCGCCCCTGTAGTATACTGGCACTTTTCACAATGTCTGCGGACGTATCTTCTATCATACTGATACAAATTGGTTAGGATGTTATACAATGGTATGGATATCAGCTATGGTATAGTTTTACATATGCTGGGAAGAAATATTGTGAAAATATTCACGTTGTTTCAGTAAAAGAATGGCAATTATTTGAATTTCGGAAACAAGGCCTCTAGGCTTCATAGCGTGGCTGAAGGTTTAAGAGACACAATTTACTGTTGCTCTGTACGGATGGGTATTTTGAGGGTATATCCTACAGTACGATACATTACAGGAGATCATTACAGTTTAATATGTTACAGAAGACCATTACAGTTTCATACGTTACAGGAAGTTCATTACAGTATAATACGTTACAGAAAAGATCATTACAGTGTGATGCCCTACAGTAGTTCATTACTGTATGCTGCATTGCGATATGCTTCTTTTGGTGAAGTTGATTCGTTCCTTTTTGATTATTCTCTAAATTAATGATTACTGTTACTCGATTTTCTAAATTTTTCAAGAGTGTTTTTAGGACTGCTTGCAATGCTGCTAAATTGTTATTATGAATCTAATTAATAATTATGCTTGAATTGTGCTGTCTGCTTGCTCTGTGCTGTAGCTAGTGCTGCTAGTGGATGTGGATGTATAGGACGTCAGCAGATCTAACAGTTTCCCTCAGTCATGGTACTTGGATGAAGGTCATTCTCATATGTTAATGTATGTGGTGATAATTTGGTTCAGTTGCGTTCAGTTGCTACAGGAAATATAGTTACACACTATATGATTATTGACAAAGTGAAGAGAGTGTGTGGTTCTTGGTCTCCTGCTCTGACTAACGGTCGTCTGAGTCGTCTGTATGATGACGCCTCTCATGAGGAGGTTTGTTCTCCTGATAGTGACTGTGATTTGCTTGGAGAAGCTCCGGCTTCGTCTGGTCCGCCAGGCACAACTTTAGAGGCTAGTGCTTCGCCCTCATGTCCCTTAGCCCAGGCGTGCTTTGGGGACTGTGCGGTCTATCGTAGATGCTAACGTATCTACCCCTGGTGCGGTTCGATCCGTCACACCTGAGCCAGGTTTCCCCTCTACTTCCCTCCCCCCGCCTGATTGTCAGATTCCGCACTGCCTTCAGGTGTATCCACTAGGAGCCCCAGCGTTCCGTCGGGCTTGACGGTGCCCGCACGCCACAAGCTGGTAATCCCGTTCGAGACCCAGGTCTCGCTGGTCGGTCGTCCGCGGTTGACTGTTTCGAATTTGGACATATAGCAACTCCGTCACGATTCACACACCAAAATCACGGGCTCCGGCTCGGGGTGCTGAGCAGAAAGCGGATGTGTTTGACCGGCATGACCTGTATGAATCGCTGACTCATTGGGAGATGTCTTAAATATGGACAGTGGTGGTAGTACAAGCATTCTAACCACTCCTGGCCCAGCCCCATCCTTGGTGGTGCAAGGGGTTACGGAGGCTGCCCCTGGTGTGGAGCCTGGTATTGTCGCTCTGCCAGCCAAAAAGTTTACCTCGGCACGGTCCCCCGGTAGCCGTGGTCGTTATGATCTGAGGAAATTTAGCCCTCCGAATTATTCGGAACCCCCCTAGCGCTCATTGTCTGGATAATTAGATTCCGCACTGTTATCTACGTTGAGTGCGAGGGATAAGCGTTCCCTTTTTTGTGATTTAGGTGGGACATGCTTGACTTTATTTTCGGCCCTGACCGTCTAGAGTGGAAAAGCAGATTCCGCACTGCGCTCTGTGAGTCTTTTAGGGGTTTGTGAACGAATTTCCCGTGGATTACTGGCTGTAGTCTGGGTAGGCTTCCCTATGCCTGCTTTAAAAGGGTCTTTTTCGAATCTTACTACTACTATAAACTCTGCTAAGTTCATCCGTGAGCTTTGCTGCGACGTATGCGTTTTATATCTGGTCTTATTGTATGTATATCACTGGTTTTTAGATGTTTTTGGCGTTTTGTGGCGTTTTGTCTTGCTCCTATGAGTTGCTATGTATTTTTCTAGTGTTGTCCATGATTTTCCGTACAATTTTGGTCTTAACCGCTTCTCGATACGATCATTTTTAAGGAAGTTAGAAAATATATCAGTTTTCCCATAGGCTCAGCATTGTCAATGGTAACTCTATGAGGTTTGCTAAGTGCGCTTACTAATGGCTCGATTTTCGGTTTAACTGGGTTTCTATGGCAGCTATGCGAAATAATGGCCCTAGGGCTCTGAAATTTTTTCTGAGGGGTCCTAAAATTCGGATTTTGAAACGCATTTTCCGAAGCTAATTTACGCTTGGTAAACCAAAATTACGCTTAGTAAGCCAGGGTCAACGCTTTCCTTGACAACTATGATGATTACAAGACTGGGTGATTGCCTGATGTTTGTGGGCTTCGCCTGATGATTGCTTGGTCATCTGTAGTAATCTTGAAGTAATTTTCATTATAGTTTAGTATAGTTAGTAGTATTGGCTATCTTAGGAGTATGGTGTATTTGGAGCAGTATTTGGTACTGCATGGTTTGTGCTTCTAAGTGAACTCGGTTTAGTTTTTGTCAATTTCGACCTCAGGATTCCGAAAATCGCATTCTCAGATCGCTCCGACGATCGCAAGTGCCTCAAAATCGCGTTTTAAAAGTGAAATTTTGGATTTTTCTCATTTTTCGGTTTTGTTTAGTTTCCCGGCACAGGTACAGGAGGCGGGACTTTGGAGAGCAGGGACCAATGCAAGGTTTACAGCCTTGGCATCATTGTTCTTTATGTATTGCCTATGAGCGTTTGATTTCCAGCCACCATACCTCTGAATGGATAGTTCTGGCATACCGGCCTGGTATGCCTGAGTGGCTGCGGCCTTTCGTAGGCTATGCAGCGTGTAGGTAGGTGGCTTGTCAGCGGCGTATAGGGTGGCTTTCCACTCCTTCATCAGGATCCTGGTCGTGACCGTGGCCCCGTGTTCTTGCTGGAGGAACGGGTCCTCGGGGCTGGCCGTAGGGGATGCCAATAACATTCGGCGGATAGCACGTATGGGACAGAACTTCGGGTCGGGCGACTCCTACAGCCTGACCGTTTTCTCCTCCCCGACGTGTTGCATGTTTTTGGCCGCTTTGATACGGACGGTAACGTGTCGACAGCCGACCGCTACGTCCCTGCGTGACAGGTGTCGGGCGGCATCGTACTTCGAGGCCGTTGGGGGCGCCACCTCGCTTTGTCTCAGTGCCGCATAGTAAATGACTTGGATGGCGGCCCGTAGAGCGAGGTGAGTTGGAGAGTCCGGATCACGGCTAATGGCACTGGTGGTTTCACATTCGGCTGGTAGGTCTTGTTCCGTCGCATCGCTTCGAGGGCTCGCTTGATCCGGAAGTCTTCCGTCGGTGCGACATCCCCTCCCGTCAGTTGCAGGTGCAACCGCACGTGTGAGAGGTGATTCGCGACTGTTGCTGGGGAGGGGGCGTGGTCCGCGACGTATTCGAGGTACGCCATGGTAAAGCTCACCGTGGGCCTCTGCGGGTCCGCCCCCATCCGCAGGCAGAATGCGAGGTAGGTCGCGACAGCGCTCCGCTGGTTCGCGACCGTTCCGGGGGCACGTGCCTCTGATTGTCGAGCAGATGCCCTCGTCTGGAGACAGCGTAGCACCGGATCTGCATGTGAGACGTAGAACAGGAATAAATGCCGCGTGCGTACATGGCATAATTTCAATGAGGGAATGGAATTTGATGAACATAGCCGCTTTCTCATATTCCCTCAAGGTCAGGTGGGCACGGCTGAGGGCATCCGCGACGGTATTGAGTGCCTCCGGTACGTGTGTGTAGATGAAGTCGATCTGCAATTTGCCTGCACCATCCAGGCTTGCAGGGCACACTCCACAAGGACCGAGTTCCTCTACCGGCGAGATGTGAGTGCCTGGACGGTGCCCAGGTTATCGCAGAAGACTTCTACGCGCGTGCCTCGATCCCGGTCCTTGAGGAAGGTGTTCATCGCAAATATGGTGTTGAGGGCCTCGAGCACGGCAATACAGTCCACGGGGTCGTTGACAGGGCACACCTGCCCGGAGTACGAGTACTGCCCGTCTGTATCCCCGATGCCCGAGAGGCACGCGTAGACGATGAGACACTTGGTGGGTGGACCACTAGGGATGAGGGCGTGGCCGTTCCAGCCGTCGGCAAACCGGAGGAACCATTGTAGATCTTGCCGCATTCGGCGTTGATGTTGACGTAAAAACCGGACATCCTCCGAAGTGCCTCGAGCAATTTACTCATGAACGGCCGAGCCGGCCGTATGCACTTTCATACGTGGAGTATCTTGCGGAGTACCGACTGGAGCTGCCGTTTCGTGAGCGACTGCTTCGCTGCCACCGCCCTCACGTGTGCCCGGACGTCGAGCAGCTTGTCCTCGGGGATGGTGAGGGACATATCCGGGGCATTGATGACGATGCCCAGCCAGGTGACAACCGGTGCCGGGGTCTGTGCTTTGTCTCTCGCCTCTGGGAGTCCAAGTTCCTTGAAGAGATCACAGGCGATGCCAAAGTCGACGGCCACCCTCTCCCGGCTGGGGGACAAGATGATCAGGTCGTCGAGGTATATGCATGCCTGGACCCCCTTCTGCCCGAGGATCCCCACGATGCAGTCTGCCACGCACTGCATGTGGTACGAGGAGGCACGGGCACCAAACGGCATGGCCGTATCACAGTAGTACCCGTCCCCCCATGCAAAACACAGCAACGGCCAGTCGAGGGGGTCGCACCTGAAGTTCTTATATGCCCTCGCGATATTGATGGTGGACATATAGCTACCGGGACCGGAGGCCACCAGGCGGCCGACGAAGCTGTCGACGGTCGGGAGGCAGTGGTCGCACTCCTGCCCATAGACCGAATTCTTGATTATGTAGCCATTTACACTACTCTCCTTTGGATATGTCATATCGGTTATGACATGCCGGTTGCTGGAGGCCCGCTTTTCGCATGTCATCAACGGCGACACGTGGCACCAAGGTGAGAACGGGGGTCCCGGAACGGCCCCAGGAGGTTGCTGTGCCCCCGCTCCTTGCTGATGAAATCATCGATGTGGGCCGGATACCCCGTGGCGCTGGGATGATTCGGCACCCCGCGTGTGTCGCTGACGGGGCCGATATATCCTAGAGGAAATCCGTAACAGACGAAGTCTAAGAGCTCCCTCCTCTCCGGAACCTCCCCGAGGTACCGGACCCATGCTGGGACGTTGAGGTCGGAGGGGATCTCGATCCTCGCTCCCAGGGCGTTGGGAAGCCCTGTCTCCCGCACCTCCGTGTAGATGTAGGCGTGGCCCGGCGGCCCGGGCCCGGCAAAGTCCGGCCAGTGGGCCCGTCTGTGGCCCGCAAACGCTCCAGGGTCCGTGCGGAGGCCAGGGGAGGGAACACCGGTCTCACAGACCTCCCTGATGGCTGAGAAGTCCGGGGCCGCGACTGTATCCAATTCCGCGGCAATTGCTCACTGTCCACGCTAACACTGATAACAACGGGAGTGGATTCAGTAGGCGTGGTGTTGTCGTGCCGTGTGCTCCCCACGTGTCCGGCAGGAGGTGTTGTTGACACGTGGGGTGTTGCGTCATGTCCGATGCACCCATTGACCGTTGAGCCCCCCTTCCGCTGTGGTGCGTGTGAACTGGGCGTGGGGGGCGAGCGACGCGCCTCGCTCACTCTCGGGGCGCATCCGTTTTTTTAACCCTGTTGTAGTAGCGCTTTGATGTCGGCGGTGCGACTCTAGTGTCCGGCCTGTGATGTCCGGCGTGGTGCAGGTGTCGGTGTTGGCAGAGTACTGTCGTACCCTACCCCGTATGAAAGCTTGCGGGACATTCTGTTGATGGCCTCGATCATGGTATCCACTTTCGTCTCGAGGACTTAACGGTCGAGCCGTGGACACCGACGCCACGTGATCTGTGCCTGTGCTCTGTGCTCTGTGCCCATGTTGTTCTCCTCCTCACTCGTATCTGTATTCCTCGTGGTAGTATGGACGTGCCGGCCTTTACTCGTGGAGTAGAAGGCAGCGAGCACGTGGCCAAGAAGATGAGAAAAGACTGGAGTATGTGTGTACTTCAGTACGGCTGGAGAAGAAGTGAGACCGGAACCGGTGGCGTGGGCTCGCTCGTGACTGTGCAGTACGTGTGAAAGCCGCTAGAGGGCAGGAGGGGCGCTTAGGTCGCGCGTGAGAGAGGGGGGACACCAGGGGGAGCAATGACCACCCCTGACCAAAGGCCATGAGTAACCGATTAATTACGATTATAATAATTACTTTTGTTACGTAACATAGGGGACGTAGAGGTAACTCTGGGCAGTGTGTTAGCAAGGCTACCAGAATCTATTAACCCCTTGCTAGCAGCAAGGATACCCTAATGGGATCTTTAATTAAGTTATTAGTTATCTAGTATCAATCATAAATGATCCTCAGATACTACTAGATTCATGTCTTGTATTTCATGGATGAGAACAAAGATTGAAGTAAGTTTGAATTCTTTAATAAGTAAGTCAACGTTTCACAAGTATAGCATGGCAAGTTATCATGGTAATACATGTAATAAACGTGAGGTGACATGCCCAATTGTATTACAGTAATTAAAAGTCAGACACCAAAGTCAGAGTGATGATAGACTTTGCAGAGTGTCTGATATGAACCATGTAATATGTGGAGTTGGTGTCTAGTCAAAGTTCATGATCTTCTTCTAGAATGTTCGTTGTTCATGTTAAGCAGTCTGAGATCTCTTCCACAAAGTGATCAGAGATGGTTATACGGTCTCAACAAACATTCAAACAATGCAAGGTAATATGCAGCATAACTCACCAAGTATTAGAGTGTCCGGAGTGAACTCACAAGATTCCAATATTCACTAATAAATACATATCCAGTTTCGTTAAAAGTTGGGTGAAATATAAGTGAAGTCCTATCACTTAATTGAGTGAAGATATGAACATTAGTAGTTCATAAGATTCCTATAAGTCCAATT
The DNA here is from genome assembly GCA_950022655.1 of Alentia gelatinosa. Classification (NCBI taxonomy): domain Eukaryota; kingdom Metazoa; phylum Annelida; class Polychaeta; order Phyllodocida; family Polynoidae; genus Alentia; species Alentia gelatinosa. The sequence goes on along the minus strand of OX465581.1, from coordinate 122,243,075 downwards.
CAGAATATGTGTGCTTGGAGAGTCCCAATCCAAAACACTTTCTACTGTCCAGAAGTCAAAAGGCAAGTTGCCTTAGCTGATCCTATACGATAGAATTACACTGCTGAATCCGCGCACTCTGCCGGTATCCGGAGCCGTGCAGAACGCGTCTTGACAGCAGGAGATGGTGGTGGAGACTGACGATACGTTCAGCTCGGGAGCAGATCGTCAGAGGGTCTATTCCCAGAAGCGCTGTGTTCCCCAGAGGCTAGCTAGTAGTAAAAGGAACATCGCTTCTATCATGGCTATCTACCTCATAGGACGTTTAGCCTACAATGTGGCTTAGTAGACAACCATGATCAATACCTTGATATATAACACTTAACACCAATACCCAATACCAACGCTTGGTATTTAATACTAACACTTATGATAACACCCTATACTAACACACAATGACAACACTTGACACTAACACCTGATATCAATACTCAATACTAACACTCAATAGTAACACACAATGCTAATACTCAACAACAACACTTCAAATACTAATACTCAACAATAACACTTCAAATACTAATACTTAATAATAACACCTGGGAGCTGTTTCAATAGTTTGGGGAGTAAAAGGGAATCACAGCTCCAACAGCGAGAGCAATCAGCGGCACTAATAGTGGTGACTATAAAATCCTGTTTCATAAATGGTGTCGCTGTTGAGATCCCGTTGCAGTTTGCTATGCCAGCATAACAAACGGGACATTTAATAAATCTATATCTAATGAATAATTCAATAATTCCAAATTGTTCCTTGTGTTTTTCCCCATATTTCAGGTTTTTTTTACGTTTCTATGTGCATTTGTGGCTGAGTAAGAGAGCCCATACTGTAGGTCTTGCTTGTAAGACATGCAAGTGATAGCCTAGGGTCGAGCAGTACAGTAGGAAACTGACTGAGTAGTGAAGTTACTGCAGTTCTTGGTTCAGATAGTATAGTGGTTCTCACAAAGTAGTGACCACTCGAGAAACGTGAAAATCGAGTTGTGGGTAAAGAGATACACATGGAATTGTTCAGAGCATATTTTTCTTTACTTAGATATGTTACGATATGTTTTAAGATGGTTGTTTTGATCAATGTGAGAGGGTATACCATTTCGTGAACAGTGGCAGTAACAGCGACAGGACTTCAGTTATGAAACGGTTACAGCCACTGCTGGTGCCACTCACACTCAAAGTGCCGTTCACTCTTGCGTCCACCAAGTATTGAAACGGGGACTGTCACTGTGGTGCCACTGAGACCAACAGCGAGAGGACTTTCTACTATTGAAACAGGTCCCAGATATCAGATACAAACACTTGATATCATAGTTTCTTCTTCTTGATATGTATACATCAAACCACACATATATTAATGATACATAATGTTTCAATACCTTACATAATAAAATAGCACTTTATTTACATCTTATTTTCAATATTTAATAAAACAACCTTTTAATACCTTTTTAACAATCTTTCATCATAAATCATCAATACTTTGCTTAACTTGGTTACAGCACAGGATGGAAGAAGAATCCGGGCTGGTACAGGAGTCTGATGCTGTCAGCCTCCAACCACCGTCACATGTCACGCGAGTCGAGGAACAAGCTGTCCCATTGCCGGGAACCGTTGAAGGGGTCCTCGAAGGCTCAAAGGGGGGTCAAACAGTTGCCATCGTCCTCGTCCATCGAGGATGATTGCTGACGTGGTGGAAGCTGCCTACCAGGCTATGCCAAGTTTGGCTGAGGGACTCAAAATCCTTTCAGCAAAGAGTGAGGGTAACGTGCCGCCTGCTTCCAAAGTGGGTGGACCCGTGGAGAAACTGTCGCGTCTGGGACGCGTCCTAGTACAAGCCTCCCGGGAGTGACCCCAATAACTCTGGGGAAGGGTGCTGCCCAGGAGGCCGGGAAAGTTCGGAGTGAAGAGGCCTTTCCGGCACTCCCACCTCCAGCCAACCCGACACCTGAAGTGAAGAAGAAGCCGATGACAAGGCCCCCAGCCGAGTCGAAGGTAACTTCCTCTCCCTGTGCGCTCAGTGTTGAGTACGTACAACGGGTGGGTCAACTAGAGTCGCACATAGGCAGCACGTTGGAAGGCCGCATCCGAAAGGGCGCCCAGGCCCTCCATGAGAGCCTTGCTAAGGAGCTGGTAAACCTGGCCCGGTACGAGGTACGGGAAGCCATGAAGGGCCTGGCTACGCGATATGCAGCGGACTTAGAGGACGCGCATATTGCGAAAACCACTGCCCAGTCGAGGTTTGCCCGGTCGGAAGCACAGGCCCATCTCCAAGATGAACGTTGTCTTTGGCATTTGGGCATGTCGCTCTACGACATCGGAGATGACCTGCAAACCCTAGAGGAAGCGTGGTTGTCCTGACAGCGTAGCCGTGGGAGGTTCCTCCAGTTTACCTCGGAAGGACCAGAACCGACACACCGGCAACTCGCTGACATGTTGGGGTGGTCATCCATGGAGGATATCTCCATGACCAGCACTGCATCCATAGAAGTTCAGCCCATGGATGTCAGTGCAGATGCTCCGCTCCCCGGACAAGGTCTAGTCCTTACGGATCAGACTGAACCCGCACAGCCGGGACCGCCTCCTCCTCTGACATGGACTGAGACATCGGCAGGACCTTCCCAGGTAACATCGATGGATTGCTCCGAGGAACAGGGTGGAGCTGTGGGGATGAATACCAACATCATCCCGTTGGAGTCCGGAATCCTTTTGGATACCGGACCGACCGCTCTCCAGCAGTTGAGGTCTCAGCTTCAGCCTACAATGGTGCTTAGTCCGCTGCGACCAGAGCGGTCTGCCCCGGTTATGTCGATTCCTCCGACTACTGCCGTGCCCAGTCAGTCGAATGTTGTCGACCTTAAATCATCCTCCAGCTAGGACATTTAGGGAAGACGACGGACGTCTAGACTGGCACGTGGTAGGCCGGGAATACGCCATCTGAAATCGGAACCAGAAGAGCTAACAACTCTCCCGGGACCGAAGTAAGATGGGTTTGGGAAGAACCTGGGTGGGGAAAATTTTTTTTTTCCCTACCTAGAGACTTCCATGATGATCTTCCGGAGGCAATAACTTGATTCTGGAAGATTGTCGTCTTGCTCCTCATGTATTAACTTATCAGTTCTTATATGAGGATCACCAACTCTTGGAAAATTATTTTCCAGAGGAGAGGGTGTATAGGGGCCTTCTGACTCGAAGCCTGCTCTTTCTAAGCAACCGCGAGGATCGCTGGGAGGGGCAGAAGGAAACCCAGAAGTTCACCTAAGAAGAGGGATCCCGGGTTGGGGCTGAGGAAAGTCGGCAACGACTTCCCAGAGGCACAACCCTCTTTTCAGGCTGCTGAAGGTTCTTCCGGTGGTTAAGCCTGTAATAGGTTCCCATCATGAAAACCTCCGGCCTGTGGTGTGTATTTTTGTCCTTACCTTTACGTGGTACCGGGTAAGGAAGGCTATACCTCCCGGGTATAGATCTGACTTACTGGGTCTGTGTCGGAACCAAGTTTGTCGACTCGACAGTGAGATAGTAGACGTCATCCCTGTTTCGTTGGATGACGCTGCCTATCCCTACCTTGGGTCGGTGATCGTAAGTTCTGAATTTGGCTGAAATTAGGGCCTTCATTGGTTCTCGATTTCAAGCGTATGCCAGTATAGCTGGAGCCGAAAATAAGAACACTGATACCACACACTTTTATAAGGTGGATGGAGAAATGTTTTAGCTTTTTCGGCCATTATTTCCGTATTCGGAAAACACTCATCCAGGAAGGTGCTAAGCAAGGCTGGCCCTTCTTCACGATATGGACGTCTTTCACCTGGAAACAGTGGGAAGCCCAGGACCCACCGGCATCGGGCTAAATGTAGTAGGTCTGCAACGCCGCTGGGCCCGCTGGGCTCGATACTTCAAGACGCAGAAAAAGGAAAGAACAACATCACCTGCCGGGAGCCCTCCAGGACTGGCACATTGTGCTGGGGTACTGTACTTGTGGGAAAGTATGGTATTTTTTTTTTTTTTTTTTTTCTTTCCGGGAAGTAGATTGTTAATAAACATTCCTGTTTATTAAACGTGTGTGTTGTGTTGTGTGTGACTAGGTCCGTGTAAACTCACCGAAAACCGAACCAACCTACGTAGAGTCCTAGAGGGTGGGATCCTGCCTGGAACTAGCATTCCGGATTGGGGTCATCCAACCTGCTAGACAGGTGGTGACCACCACAATAATATTAAACCATAGTGATGGTGCCAATACGGGTAGATTTACTCGTTGTTTCGGAGAATATCTTTCTGAACTTGCCGTAACTGGCTCGTTCAGAACGGATTTCTCTGAAACAACGAGTAAATCTACCCCGTATTGTCACCATAACCATGGTTTCACATATTACTGTCATTTCTGACAATACTTGTTAACCCTTTGACAGCAGGAAGATGCCTCCAGGCATTCCCCTGGCTATGGCAGGAAGATGCCTTGAGGCATCTTTGAGTCATCATTAATACTTATATACAAAATTCAATAGATAAAAAGATAATGGTTTGATTTAAAAGAAATGTTGACAATGTATACGAGCCATGTTGACCCTTGATTTGTTATAGCAGAATATTATCAGTCACCAAGGTAAATTACTTGAATCACATGACACATCACATGACATTGCCATTTCCAAAAAAAGGTGCCTGCCATAGTAGGGTTGTTTGGGCAGGCTATGCCTGCCGTGTAATGCTGAGCAGGAAAACTGGGGGCTGCAGGGAAAGGGTTAAAAGACCATTCCAGTTCAGGGGGAGTTTAACATTAACCAATAGTCTGTCATTATTTTAAATACCTTCCTGTCATCTATTTGAATAAACAGGTTCCAGTTATAAGAAGTACCAGTTATCATAAGGTAATTTTAGTGATACTATAATGCAACAATATCACACCTTTTATTACCCTTGATTAAGACGATATAACAGGAACACAAGAAACAATGCAAAGAATATATGGTGTATAGAGTGGCCAATGACATGAATCAACTATAATGAAGAAACAACTGAATCAATGATTATTATCATTTCTTTTACATAAATAGCAAACCTATTGAGCACACCTTTTAATGTTCAAATTCCAACAAATGCAGTGAAAAAAGGGAACTATGTTCCTCCATACAGTGGGCCACACTACTACCACAGTGATCACAGATTCCTAGGACTTCTCTTAAGGCTTACTTCCATACAGTGGACCGGCAAAGCTGCCCTTTCATTGGAAATAATTTCATGTGTGAGACTTCTACCTGGATAGTCATCATGATTTGTCACATCATACGACTTGATAGGTCCTTTAACTATCTTTTTGATATTTTTAATATCACTTGATATCACTGTCTGGAGACAATTTGCTTTGAGCTTATGCTGTAATCATGAGATAGGTAGCCTCTTGGATCTCCTTGATAGAAAGAGTAGTGACCAGTTAAATTGTGCTGTTGCTGTTCCTTAAATACTATGAACTTTCATAACCTATTGTTATAAAATTCTATCAATATTCAAACAACCATTTAAAGCTTCCAAGCACCTCAATATCCTTCAAATAAAATACAATCATCAATATAATCCACACAAGATTCTTCACCCTCAATACAGTGACAATTCAAATTAACAAAGATTAATTCATGAATATATATATGATGTAATAATAGGTTTCAATTCCTATGAGAACCCAAGCAGTGCACCCAAAAATGCTATGAACTTCCATCACCCATTGTAATAGAATTCTATCAATATTTAAACAACCATTTAAAGCTTCCAAGCACCTCAATATCCTTCATATGAAATACAATCATCAATATAATCCACACAATATTCTTCACCCTTAATACAGTGACAATTCAAATTAACAAAGATTAGTTCATGAATATATGATGTAATAATATGTTGCAATTCCTATGAAAAACCCAAGCAGTGCACCCCAGAAATTCTATGAACTTCCATCACCCATTGTTATAGAATTCTATCAATATTTAAACAACCATTTAAAGCGTGCAAGCACCTCAATATCCTTCATATAAAATACAATCAGCGTTATAACCCACGCAAGTTTCCTCACCTTCAATATAGTGACAATTCAAATTAACATAGATTTAATACACAAATATATGACGTAATATTATATGTGCATATGCATAAGTAGTACTGTGACTACATTACACCAGGCACATAGGTACATAGGTACATAGGCAAGAAGAAAGGTAGGGAGGGAAGTAGAATTAGGGTATTGAAAAGGTTTAGGGTAAGGTTAAGGTTAAGATTAGGGCAAATATATGGCTGAAAACATGTGTGAGTGGAAGGATGTATGTTGGGGGATGAATAGATAGCTGGAGGTATTGGCGTAGTTCGATGAATAGAAGGGCAGGTGGGTCAGTCATTAAATTGGCAGGAGGGGTTGGGGGGTGGTTTGGGTATTCGGGGTCAGAAGAAAGGGATTGGGGGTAATTCATTAGGTGAGTGGGTATTGATAGCTAGGTAGATATGGTGTAGGTAGATAGGTGGGGTATGTATGTCAGGTTAAGTTAGGGTTAGGATCAGGATTAGGGTTTGAGTTATGGTTTTATGGAGTATGCGCTGGACAATAATAGCATATCAGAGTGTTATTAGTGCAAGCTGTAATAGTCAGATGGAAGACATATCAAAATGTTAATTATGGCAACTGCCAAATATTTTCAGAAACAAAGAAAAGTTTGCAAAACACAAAATATCATTGTATAGACATATAGTGTAAAGACAAGGGGTATATAAACCTTTTCATGAATTTTGGATATTTGCACTTGTAAAGTGTAAATAGCGCATCAAAGTGATATTTACACTAGCATCTATATCATATTGATTTTGATGTTTGCACAGTGTAGAAACAGAGACATGGTACACTAAGAAATAACTCTGACCTCAATTGTAATTTTTGTTTCATACACCAACAGACAATAGAAACAAAATATAAAAAAACCAATAAAATTCAAAGCCTTTAGTCGTAGTTAAACTGGGATAAAAAACTGATGAATCTCATTAACTGCTGACTCAGCAATAAAACTAGCCAATAGGAAGCTAGCAAAAGGATTAGAGGACCGTTCTGGACATTATCATTTCGTCTATATTTCACCCCATATAGATCACTCATTCCGTGCCACATACTTTCATTTTGTCAAACACTTCTTTCTACGAAATGACTTTCACAAAATTATATTTTCAGGAAATGACTTTCAGAAAATGACTTTATCTGCAAAATGACTTTGTCTCCAAAATGACTTTCACAAAATGATATTCTCACGAAAGTCATTTTGTGGGAATAAAGTCATTTCAAGGCAGGGAAATGAAAAGTATGGGACAAAATATAGATGAAATGAGAATGTCCAGGTCCCCCCCCATAAAGGGATCACATGTACAGTAGAACTCCGCTTCTGGGACACCCGCTTAAGGGGACACCCTGCTTAAGGGGAGAGTTTTCGGTACAGAAATGCTTCAAAACCCCGCTTAAGGGGACAGTTTGGGGGGGACATCTTATCAAAAACATTCCAGATTATCTAAAAATCTGTCTTTATGGTGCCGGGACAGACAGTTGTTACAACCAGAACAATAGACTTAGCATTCCCGTGCGGGGTCGGGCAGCAGGGAGCTGTTTCAAAATGTGGGTTAAGTCTATGGTTATGAAACAGCTCCCTGGAGTGTATTGTTTGAACGGTAATCCCTACATCCCTAGCGGCTCTGGGCAGCTCTCAGTGGGTAGGTATTAGTACCAATGATTTTCACGCCCACTGAATGTAGTGAGTAAGAGGCCTGCTTACAGGCTAGTGGGGGGCAGTTCAGGAGAGGGGGGGTAGGGGGAGTAGGGGGGACCTCGGCCCCCTGCTTTCACAGCTTTCACGCCTTCATGCACGAAAAACGGGAAATGTCTTCCAATGAGGGGGCATTCTCAGTTAAATCTTGCAAATAGAAACTACCCATTTCATTGGTATCACATTTGTATCATTTACAGTTTCTTCTGAATTTTGTTCTTACTCTAAGTATTAGTTGAGATATTAAAAGCTTAAGATTTGAAATTCCTGGATGAAAGGCATCTTCCCCATTGCTAACCCTTTTAACCTTATAACCAGTGGTTCCTTCATTTATGTAGGTATTCTATATTGTATAACCATTGGCAGACTGAAAACCCCGCTTAAGGGGACACTTTGCCCAGAACGGAGTGTCCCCTTACGGGGGGGTTTTACTGTATTTCACACCCCTCACTTCACGCTTACTGGAGTCCAAGCATGACTGTTCACAAAAGGAGGGTCCCCATTTCAGTGACAATCTACCCTGCCTGAAAAGACTCTGTCCTGAGACTAGATGTACCAGCAGATGTGCAATAAGTTGTCCTTCTATCGGTAGATGGTGCAGGTAGTTTTGAAAAAGATTCCCCTCATAAGTTGTCCTTCTGTTAGAAATCATTCAAGCTTGACAACGTTAATTCAGGATGAAACCTGGATAGTCTCCTTTTGCTCATTCCACGTCCATGGTAAGATGTTGCAATGACAAAGTTGTTGTATTGGTTTATAATCCTTATAAAAATCTTCCACGAACATTCCTAAAAAGAAATTTAAATTATAAATTCAACCAGTATCATACATGCAGCAATATATTCCAATTAAACTTGAACAACCTCTGTTGTGAAACTATTGGTACCAGTTTAGGTGCATAAGGTTTTGTTTAAAAGCTGGACCAATAAAAAAACACCATATAGGAGGGCAAGGCCAGGCAAAGCCAATAAGATTAGGAAATACATCTAGCAAGCAGTATGAGCAATATTGGAAAGGTGAAAAACAACTTGGAAGTTACTTGTGGTCACTTCCACATACTGCAAAACCACATTTGAGGATATATTATTTGTGAAAATGCATCAAATTTGAGACGTATTGCCAGATAGGTAAACTTGCCTCTTTTAAAGGAAATATAGGCACAAGTGTGGTTACTTCAATTCGTTAAAAAAATAGCAAATAAATATTAAGTATCTTTCTCATGAAATCATGTTCAGTGTTAATGCCACAATTAACATTTCATGCAAACAGTATTACAGGACAGTGCAAGACCACATGAAAACAGAATCCATCCATGGACATGTAAAAGTGTATAAGGTATTGGTTGGCAAAAAGATGTTTTATGATTATAACAGCAGGGTTTCTGCCATTCCATCTTCTAAGATGAAATCCTTACCATTGCTGGACGGCTGTAGGGTGATATTCAGGGCCGTATATAGGGTGGTGCAGGGGCTGTAGGTAAAATAGGCCACGTCGTCTCAGTAGTAGTGAACTTTGAGCACCTGGAGCCGAGAATTTTGATCGGAACATGTGCCGTTTCTGACTCAGGCCAATCACTAATACTGTGATTATGACCACAACTATAATGACAGTGACAGTTACCAAACTGACATTTAGCAGAAGTGGAGGTTCCTCTGTAGGTGCTACTGTTGTGTTTGTCTGGTAACCGGTGAGAGTCCGTGTTGGTCTTATTGATACAAAGCTCCCAGGAATAACTGTTTGTAAAAGAAGGGTAAATAGTTAAGTATCAATGGCTGAGGGGAATTCATCACACATCAAGAGTCTGATCATACATAGAATAACAGACATTCTTAACACTGGTAAAAAAATTTGAAATCCTTTCGTAATACAAAACCTAAACCGAACTCATCAGAGGCTGGGCATAATGGAGCAATGTTAATGAAATTTTCACAGAATGTAAGTCTAGCACCAGAAATAGTATTTATATTAAGTAAAAGAAATATCTAAGATTATATATCGTATCTTGTGATAAAACACTCAAATTATGGGTTTTGACAACTAAGTGCATAGATGCCTGTCAAAGCATCAAATAAGAGCATGTAGTAATATATCATTTCTTTTCTTGATGATATTTTGAAAAAATCTTAATTGCTTTTGATTATGTTATAGATTGAATTTTCAAATAACATTTGGGTATGGTATGTTTGTTTTGATGTGTCACTGTTATCTCTTTTTTCATGAAGTAATATGGTTGGACTCGATCATGCAAGTTCCATGGGTTCCCTCATATTGATAATCTGCTTGGAGAAGGATCAGCCTGGGGTCAATGGAATAATAATTCTATGATAAAAAGAATCATACAAGTCTCATTGGTACCAAAACATAGCATAAAAAAGTATGTCGTAGGAGAACAAACCTTTTATGATATGAGAACCTTAAATACCATAGCTGGTGCAGCATAAAAAGTTGTTTATTTTGTAAATATTGTCTATTTATCTTCCATTTGTTGTCCAGGAAGACAACTGCTTGATATTCATTGGTATGTATCAACATTTCTATAGGAGATGTATAAGCATATGCATACAGACTAGTTTCGTGACATGTCTATGACACCATACAGACCATTGGGGTTGACTAGGTGATAACACAAGTAGCTGCGCTTAGGACTAGACAGATCCCAAATATGGTGTGTATGGTTCCATAAGAATTAGACATTAGACATCATTTTGTCCATTCTTGCTTGCACTGTTGGTGCCGCTTTTCTTTCTGTCTAACACTTTTGTCACGAAACTAGTGAAACAGGTCCAAGGTCCGTCGGATGACAATTGTACATTTTGTACAGGTGATTTGCTTTTACCCATAACAAGTTTTATGCTACCCTGTATGAAATAGGATGTCCATGATGTTGTTTGTCATCATATTATTCAAGGATGTTGCATGTAGTATGGACAGTTATACTGTTTTGGAGGTTGAAGTCACTTGGTGGCTCTAGACCAACAGGTCTGACAATCATACACACGGTAACATCACCGATTGACACACTTGTAGTGAGAACATCAGGAAGCAGCTGCATACTACACTTGTGTGAAATGTCTCTTCTTGGTCAACCAACACTTGGGTATTATTACATACTTGTGTGGCCAAACGTCTGTGAAATACTACCCGCTACTAGGGGTACAGCATAAATAATGTTCGGGCGCCTGTAGTGGATATTCAGGCATACTATGCCAAAGGGAATGTATCAGGTCAATAGCTACATTAGATAAGTGTATAAAATGATGTTTTTTTAGATATTTAGATATGTAATAATAAGAAAACATAGGAACTAAGCCTGTAGGGATGCCATTCTTGATGAAAGTTGACACTGCTACAATAACATTAAACTAACAAAATATTACAATTCTACTGTACAAATGTCCTGATACAACTTACCATCTTTTATTTACTTAATGGATATGAAGCAAGCAAATAGTGAGATCACTTTACAAATCTCATTTTGACATGATATTTCTTTTCTTGCATTATTTTGGTGCAGATTTAAATTTGTAACACTGTTCTATTGTTTTATATATTAAACATAATCAGAGGTAAGAGAGCCATACTAACTTGATCTAAGATCTGTTCCATCAGGCAAAAGTATTCCTCTTGTTTTTATCAACAGTTGTATTTTTGCTTCCACAGTATCAATTTGAGCAAAGAGGATTTCTTCTGTATCGAACAGTAGTGTATACGAAAAGACAATGCTTCCATTCCTGGAAAATATATGTAACAATACATTGGTAATCCTATATACCTCATATTTACATATCGTTCATAGAAAGAGCATCTGTTTACTCTGGTTAAAAGGTTACTGGTTCATGCACTAGGAGCACATATTAGGGTTAGCTGGTGTTTCACACATAAACAACACAGCATGGTCTAGTAATCTACCAAGTGGAAGTGACACAAATACATAATGGCAGCTGGAATCAACTTCAATTTTTCAAAAGATGTATAATCAATTTTTACATCAATTTTTAGGAGCAAAGCACTTTGCTTCACTGTAAGACTTGATCAATGCTTCAACATGCTGGTTTGATCACTTTGCTAGATATTAATTGTTGCCTAATTCCTAGCCATTTTGGATTAATATAGCAATGGATTTTCACTTTAGAAAACATGCAGAACCATAAGATAAGCTAGACTGGAGTAGCTCCTAAGACCAGCTGCTGCTGTAGTGATTTTGTGTCCACTTTGTCAGGTAAACGATTAAGCAAATGGGAACTTCTCAGTGGACTTTACAATATGATAATAAATAGAAAGAGGTAATGTTATTGCACTTAATATCATAATAATGATGATGACCTGTCAAGAGAAATTAACCGAAAGAGATTTCATCTGTATGACAGTTGTTAAGAAACTTACGAAATTAAGATATTGCAGACTTCCTTTGCTCCTGCATCCTTACACTAAAAGTAACACAGGAAGAACATTTGGGTTTATCAAAGTATACACAATGGAGTAGGCACTAGTAAAGGCTGATATCATCATAAACATATAAGCATCGATGGTATACTCCCATGCTTGAGTCAACTCCCAATGCCATTAAAGTTCGTAAATTCTCCACAATGACTTTCGTGAGTGTGGAGATTTAAAATTCTAATACCGAGGGAGGTTCAAGTATTGTACAGTGAATGGTATAAATTGGAATAATTTATATATTGAATAGATAAATGTTAAATTGAATACAGTTTGAGTAATTATGGTGTTAAAGTGTTGTATAAAATTCTAGGAATTTATACAATCTGAATGATAAGTGTTACAATGAATTATACATTGGAGTATGAAATATACATTTTAAAGAGAAAATTAGAAAATTAGTAGAAATAGCCAAAGGAAATCTATGAACTTTTCATAACAGTCTATAATAGGATGTGCTGTAACCAAAAATAGCACAAGATTAAGGTTACTAAATATGAAAAGGTATTTAAAAAAAGTTACTTTATTTTATTAAATAAATGTTGAAAATGTGTATAATTAATTGTTAAGTATTAAAGTGTCAACATATGTTATTAGGTATTGATTATTGCTGCCAATACATATGGCTTACCTAACATATGTAGGCTGAAGTAGGTTTGGTATAATAGTTGCCGTGTGAAAGGTGATGTTCCCTACACTACTCACTAGACTTGGGGAACATGCCTAGCTTCTAGGAATAGACTCTCTGACATGGCTATGACGCGTTAGGGAGTTGAATCCAGAGTCTCCCAAGGAGTCCCCCTTGGGGTATTCCCCAAGTTCCTGAAGCCTGTTTAACATAACCATGTGCTCTCAAACCTCCATGAGCTTAAACGAGATCCAGTTTTAATTCTCCCATGATCCTCTAGCAAAAGCTCAATAACGCTTTGCTCTGGAGCTGACTGTATCGTCAGTCTCCTCTACCATCTCCTGTTGTCAAGACGTGTCTTGCTAGGCACCGGAACCAGCAAGGTGCGCAAATTCAGCAGTGAATTTCATTTGAGTAGGATCAGCTAAGGAAACTTTCCTTACACTCTGGGAGTGCAGAAAGTGTCTTGGATTGGTACTCTCCAAGAACACATACTCTGCTTTTGGACTATTGGAATCTTTAAGGACTCACATAGGTTCCTTCTCCGTTTACTCACTTCAATTAAGTGAATGAACTTTATTTATATTTCGACATAGTCAAAATACTAGAACTGTGATCTCCAAGGAATCATGTGATTGCACTCTGACTATCCAACAATGGGTGAGTTAAGTTGTATGGTTCAAATCAACCATTACTTCACTATTATTTGACTGTGAATTATGTGACTGACTATTTTGCTCTAACTACGCTGTTAAGAACACTGATGATGGAACTCTGAACATTGGCAGCTTGCCAGACTTTTGATATCATCAATGAATTATCAGACACTTTATTGAAAAGTCTTTGCTATCTGACTTTGGTGTCTGACACTCATCAGACTTTGATCGTAAATTGAATCTTGGCACTCAGCCAACTCACGTGAATGATGAAATATCAATGAATTCACTAGCCATGTTGTAAACTATCACTTGTATATCTTTCGTGTGGACTTATTAAAGATTTGAACTTTACTTCACTCTTTGATCACATCCATGATTGTATATTACACAATTTTTTATCTAACTATAATTATTAGTCAATGAACTTTAAGTATTAATTAAGAAACTACTTAATTAAAGATCTCCTAAAGGTATCTCGCTGTTGGTTTGGAAATAAATAGATTCTGGTAGCCTGCCGACACACAGCCTACGTAATTATTTAAGTTTAATTAATTATGAAATAAATCTATAAAGTTATGCTCCAGTTCCTATCATTAAGAGAATGGCGTAATCCCCGTATCTCAACATCTAGACAGTTTAAGGTTAATTATGAACTAAAATAATAATTATATGTTAATTAATAACTGAGCTACCCTCATTAATTAGGCATTCTCTGTCTTACCTATAAGGTGAATCTACGTCCATTTATATCAGGACTACCGCTAGGTGTCGACATCTTACTTAAAGTTTATTTAACAATTCTCAAGTCCCTTCTATTAGCCACTATGCGCCGTAAGTAATTACGGAAAGGTTAATTATTAGTTCCTCAGTTCCCCGCTGGATGTCGAGAGTATAAACTGAATTTAGTAAGATCTCCCTCACTCTCCAGATGTCCTGGCATACCGTAAAGACTTAAGGTACATTGTTGGTAACTGTTAGTATTGTTTCCTAAGAAGACTAGGTAATTAGTTTTCTTAGTTAACTAAACAACATGTACTACCAGAACAAGGCAATGCATACCTATGAAATGTTTTGTTTGCCAAGTAAGGAGACATGGAACGATTTGAGGACCACGTTCCAGTCCTGAATACTTCATCGACAGGTATCCCTAAAGACATGGCTGACTGAGCACACACCCCCAAGGAAAGAGTGGGCATTGAAGGTTGACGATTGTGAGACACCCAGGCAAGCACGTGGCAGACAAAGAAAATTTGTAAACTGAGCCCTGGTAAAGGGAACTCCGGGCCTAATTATAAACATGGGGTCTAGCAGAGCCGCAGGAGCTTCTGCTATATAAGACTGCCATGTTGCTACCGGACAATATTTCACGATGGTGTGAGGGCGTACCTTGATGGCATGAGGGGGCGAGTCGCTGGATATGGAGAAGAGGGAGTGGACACGTATGAACAACTCGCCTTTGTCAACTCAGACATCAGGGCCCTGTTTTATTTTTTGTCCAAGGAGGCTTGAAATGCCCGGGGAGAGGTCCTAGGTGAGTTTGGGTTCGGTATTTCAATTTATCGTGGGGAAGGAGAGTTGTGAGCGATGATCTAGGAGATCTCCTCAAATTCTATTTCCAATTTTTTTGGGTTGTGTGTGCAACTTAAAAAAATCTTTTTAGGTTGCACACACAACCCAAAAAAATTGGAAATGAAATTTTACCCCAAGTTCCACATTCCAGGCTCACGACAAATGATCAGGTAAAATCAAATCTTTCAATCAATCATGCACAAAAACAGACCCCCACCAAAGAAAGGGGCTGTGACAGTGTGGAGTGGAAGTCATCTAACCACACCCACACAGAACACACCAGTTAATCACAGGTATCGAACAATCAAATATAAAAAAAACAAAAAAAACAAGAAAAGCACAAAATAAACCCACACATGAAAAAAAAAAAAGAGGTTTAGAGTCCCCCACTGTACCTGAGGAGCCAGATGATGGTGAAACTGCACACAATTCATAAAGATTTAGGCAGCACACATCAAATAGATGTAAACAGAACCGCCATGACACATTTCAGAGGTCAACAGAGGTCAGATCAGGTCATATCCTGTACACCCAACCACAGGCCTAAATCAATGTTGTGGACATGTAACCAAAGACAACCACACAGCAGAACCAATGAAAAATCGATCTGGAAACGGAAATACGTTTTACAGCGCAAATTTCGCTTGAAATTTAACTTACCTGGTCAGTTGTGCAGTCATACTCGGACCTTACGCCCCATTCAAACCCACATCTCTTCTGTTTTATTTTTAATCCTGTAGCTGGGAGAGCTCGTGAAAAGTGTCATGGAGCTCTATTGGCAGGCGACACCTCTAGGGGTATCATGGGTGATTCAAAATAACAAATAAAAGCTATTTAATTCATTTGAACTATTGGAAATATATCTATTATGATTTTAATAAAAACTGGAGGTCTCAGATGAAGAACTACTGTACTATTTACTTAGATTTACATACATTCATAAATAATGGAATTAGTTCCCAAAAATACAACTTTGTATCACCAACTGCAGTGGTGCAGCCGCTCTTTCAAGTCTCCCCAAAAGTGTCGTACAGGGAGCTGTTTCACTAGAAGCTGCAAGTGTCGCTCTCTGTAATAGTGGCACCACAGCGACAGTATGCGTTTCATTAGGAGGTGCACTCAAGCGTGAACGGCACTCGGGAAAGGAGCGACACCAACAGTGGCAGTGACCGTTTCATCAGGAAAATTGGTGTTGCTGTTAGTGTCACTGTGGAGCCTCTGTAAGCGACAGGGTCTACCCTGTCGTTTGTTACGTGTATAGAATACTCTCACCCACTTCCCTTGAGAATTAAGCAATGAAATTTTAACACGAGTAAGGTATACATACAACCTATAATCGTACCAAATATCAAGAAGATCGGACCCGCCGTTCCGAAGATTTCGGAGTTTGGATTTTTCACTCCCTCTGTGCGTTTGCGTGGGTCGCTGTTTTATTCACTCCCTCCGAAGTGCGGCGGAGTTTCGGCTGTTCTTTCTGTCTCCCCCGGAGGCCGACGGAAAGTGCTCGTATTTGCTATGACGAACTTCAAACACCGATATCTTCAAAACGACTTGGCCGATATTCTTCATATTTGGTACGATTATAGGTTATATATATGCCTTACTCGTGTAAAAATTTCATTGCTTAATTCCTATGGAAAGGGGTGAAATTCCACGTCATCGCGGCCCGTTTACGAATAGATTCGAACGTCAAACGCGTGTGCATAGCGACAGCTGTGCCAACAGTGACAGCTAGTCCCACCTCAACAGCGAGAGCACTGATGAAACGCAAATTTGGGCTTGTCACTGTTGGTATCGCTGTTGCTGGCACTGTTGCGGTCTCACCTCTCACTTTCACTCCACTACTAGTGAAACAGCTCCCTGGTTTATTTTGCACTGGGGCTCTCTCAAAGGAAACTATGGCCGAGGATTTCTCTCTCTCCCGAGGACAGGGTAAATCAAACGAGATTGAGAAGATCTGAGTGGTGTATTTTTTCATTCCGTTGACATATTGTCATGGTAGGAAAACGAAACCCTCAACAAAATCCCTCAACGAAATTGACTTGAGTAGACAACAGCGAAATAGAAGAATGAAACACAACATCACCAAGGAACAAAAACTAGCATTGAAGAAACTGGCTAGAGACAACGAAATCCCCATAAAACCTGCAGACAAAGGGGGAGCAACTGTTATACAAAACACAAGTGACTACATACAAGAAGCTAACCGACAACTAAACGATAATACGGTCTACATTCCAATGGATGGGGACACCACTATGGAAATTCACCGAAAGGTGGAGAAAACCATAGAACGAATGACAAATGAAGGGGAGATCAGTCATCGAATGGCAGGAGCCCTGAAAACCGACAGACCTCGAGCACCCTATGTGTACCCAAGATACACAAGCCCCAAAGACCACCACCAGGCAGGCCGGTGGTCTCAGCAAACAACTGCGCTACAGAAAAAATCTACACATTCGTAGACAACTTCATCAAACCTCTGGTACCTAAGATAGAATCATACGTCAAGGACACCAACGACTTCATCTGCAAGATAGAATCCTTGGGAAAAGCAAAACCAGGAACCATACTGGCAACCCTAGATGTGGGATCGTTATACACCAACATCCCAAACAACGAGGGAATAGAGGCCATCCGAGAAAAACTAGAGAGAACAAGAGACAAGAGACTCAACCCAAGCCACGACTCTATAGTGGAACTATTGGAACTCGTCTTGAAGAACAACAATATACAATTCAATGGAAAACACTACATACAAATAAGTGGTACAGCAATGGGCACACGGCTAGCCCCATCCTACGCCAACCTCTTCATGGAAGAACTAGAAAAGAAAATCAACAATAAGAACAATGGCCCAGGCCCTAGCATATGGCTTAGATACATCAACAATATCTTCATCATCTGGGAACAAACTCCAAAAATGGGTAGAGAAACTCAACTCAGACCATGCAACCATCAAGTTTACCATGGAACACTCCATCACGGAAATACCATTCCTAGTCACAAAAGTAAAGATTAACAGCACAACCCGAGAGATCTACACCGACCTGTTTACCAAACCAACTGATGCAAATACCTATCTAGACTACAACTCTTCCCACCCGCCAGCAACGAAGAGAAGCCTACCATACTCCCAGTTTCTACGACTACGAAGAATCTGCAAAGAGGAAGAGGATTACAAAAGAAATTGTAAAGAAAAGATTGGGGAGTTCGCATCGAAAGGCTACCCGGAGAAGATAATAATGGAAGCCAAAGGAAAAGTAGATGCACAAGACGGACAGGAACTCCTTCACAGAAAGAAGACACAAAAAGAAACAAACCAAAATCTAACATTGGTAACCACTTACCAACAAAACAGCGACAACATAGGAGAGATCATCGAAAAAAACTGGGATATCCTAGCAAAGAACACATCAAACCAAATGGAACGTGACATGAAACAGTTTGAACATCATCTATTGCATAGAATGCAAAACCTGTAACATACAATATGTGGGACAAATGAAAAGAAAAATCAAATAACGAATAAGAGAACATCTCAACTGCATCAAGAAACACACAAGCAAGAATGAAGTATTGAACAATTTCAACCAAACGACACACCACAGCAGTCAAGACGTTAAGGTATACATAATAGACTATATTTACAGACACCCAGACTGCAATGAAGCAACAAGACTAAGAAACAAGATAGAATTTAACTGGATACACCGACTAAAAACACATGCACCAGAAGGACTAAACATGCTCAACAACAGATATTGCTAACCAAATCGACAAAACTGAAATAAATTCCCCATCAAATTTTTTTTTCCTACCACGACAATATGTCAAAGGAACGAAAAAATACACCACTCAGATCAACTTAAAATCTCAGTCAAGTCTACTAAAATAGAGAGAATGATAACGACTATTTTCTCCAAGCGTGAAAATAAGGGGACTGCATAATCCTCCTCCAAAATTTCATTTTGGAGGGAAGACCACAGAAGAAATACCTACCACACCTTGCCTGATGAGACTGGAAAGCAGTCGAAACCACGAGAATAAAATATCCTTGCTACGAGCAAGGACACTCTGGTCTGCATAAAATGCAAGAACAGTGACAAAAGTATAAAATCACGGCTACTGATAACAAGGGGGTTACTGGGGAGAGAACTCTCCCCGGTATATAAGAACAACTGAAAAGCTGTTTTTTCCTTGTGTGAAACACATGGCTCCTAATAGAACCACACAGCGATGGACTGGTCATAGACCAACACACCGCACGGTTCTACACACCGACGTGAGACCTGAAAACATAGTTCTCTCAGCCAATCAAATCAGCCGAACAGAGTATGCAGATGAGGCCGAGCCGTCTTCCGCCGGCGACCTCCCCGACTCTCTCTATTCCGTGGTCGCAAGCGGTGGGTGTAGGAGTGTTTTTACAGCTAAGTCCCGTCAATCTACCAGAGATTGAGGAGATCTCCTCAAAAATATCTTCAATGGAGCTATCCCTCGTGAGGACTCTCCTCCCCCAGGAGAGTTGAATTATGAAACAGGTCCCTGATCTCATGATGGTATGCGGAGGAGCTGTGAAGAAAAGGTGTGACGCTCTCAGGAGGCAGTAGAAAGTGATGAGAGCTGAAGATATGAGTTGAGTCACGTGAGTGGTATTAAGCGGGGCACTACTGAGAACACTTGCCACCTGAGGTCAAGTGAGTGCAGAGATGTTCCCCAGGTGATCACATATCCAGACCTTAGCTCTGGAGATTCCTAATGGACCCCAAATAATTGAGGTTATTTACCAAATACTGCAGGCAGGCCTTCAGGACTTGGGGAGCCGTGGGAACTTAACATGGAGACTAGGCATTCACCTGAGACTCCCTGTTCCTATGTGTAGATGAGGTCAGGGAAGAAAAGATGCACTGCATTGGCCACATGTCCATAGCATTCAAACCAGGTCAGGTTGGGCATAAATAAGATTGTCCTATTTCAGTGACAAATATATGGGTCTATTTTTCAAAACCTGGATTTTTGGTAAAAATTCATTTTTCAGGGATACTGCTCTTAATATCCATCTTACAGCTATAATTTTCTTATCAGTAGATGTGTCTTAACGAGATCTATCATTCCAATATAGGTTTTTCCTATGTACGCACGGGTTTTGTTGATGAAAATTGAGAAAAACTACTTTTCCTCCTAGTTTTTACATTTTTACTCAATATTGATGATGAACAAAGTCTTCCCATATATTTATAAAGAAATGGAATAGAAAAACTGATTTAACTAAATATCCTATGGCATCAAGGTTTGGGGAAATGTTATAAAAAAAGGGAAAATAGAAATAGAAAGAATCTTATGATTGGGATATTTTCCAAATGAAATATGTTACGTCCATGACCCCTTTGTTGAAATATCTGAAACAATAATAATTAAAAGATCAAGTACATCTTTTTGGCCCTTAAATGGTGTGGTAACATGTTTCTTAATATTGACTAAAGTTTTAACTTGATTTGGTTATCCAAACTGAAGAGGGGTCATGGACATAACAGTCACATAAAGCATGATTATAATTCCTGTAGCTATTTCTTCAAAAAGAAAACCTCATTTATATGTTACCACTATATGTGGGCTTTAAGGCACAAAAGCATTTTGTTTGAAAATCCTTTTGATAACACCTGAGGACACAAAAGTGCATTTGTTACGTCCGACACCCTATGTTACGTTCGATACCCCAATATAGGGTAGAGAGCAAGAATATTTCTTTAGAGAGGTCATACTATTTGCCTAAGATGTTTATATATCTATTACATTAACTAGATATGTGTAGAGGGAATACTAAATCTTTTTAGTGGAATTCTACTACACCATTATCATGAAGCGTTACATCCGATACCCCTTTTTAGGAATTACCAGCATTCTTGAAAAAAAACCAGCATTCATGGAAGTCTTATAATGCTTAGGATATATCCAGATGAAATTTTAAAGCAGGTAACAATGACATTATGGCTGTAGGCCTCTTTTGGTGATACTGTAATGAAGGGATTTAATGTTACGTCTGACACCCCTGTTTCATAATTTAAAAAAATTGTTACATAGAGACCAATAATTGTTAAAACTTGTCCACATAACACAAAGAAATCGAGAGAATATGCAGGTGTTTACCTGTTAACATTTTGTGTCCATACAAACAACATATATATGTGTTTGGTTGCATTACCAAATCATATGAAGAAAAAAAGCTTTTGATATTATTTCTATTATAAGCATACATTTATTTTGGATTTGACTCATTGTTTTAATGTGGAAATAATGTGTATAACATAAAATAGTGATATCAATAGGTTTTGAAGTCTAGATATGATAAAATATTCTATATCTGATATTATATGTGACATTCTGAATATGTTACGTCCGACACCCCTAAAATAAGCCTGTCTTTTCCTGACTTATACAACTGAAATAAATATTGTTCATGTAAAAGCTCATTATTTTCTCAAGAACAATGTCTAAGGTAGTGAAATATCACAATTGGAAGTTTCTATAACAATCAAGTAATGAGTGAAGTCATATAAATCTAAGTAGTTGTATTAAAAAGCACACAACAGTTGGGATTTGGTAACTTGGACAAAATACTAAATGTTGTCTAGAAATTTCTGTCAGGTACACATGTTTGGCTTTTGGAGGTCATAAAGGTATAAGCATAAGCTTTCCTTTTAAAAATTTTGGTATTGGTTTGGCTAGTTTGTGTTGTAGACTAAGAAATTCCAAAAACCTCTGCCTTTTCAGGGGTGTCGGACATAACACATGTAGTTTGTGTTACCTTAAATCTGTATAAAATTAGCAAATCTACTCAGAAGTTATTGGAATAAATTGCCTGTGATAGGTAGATATCTATAGTACATAGAAATATATGAATTTAGTATCTATTATGAACTTTATATTTTGGTGTCATTTGGTGACCGTAGGTAGAGAAAATGCAGGTTTTGAAAAATAGACCCATATGACTGGTTCTGTTTTATTTACACTATTGTACAATAATTCTGATCTATACATCTAGGGGACACCACTATTGTTCTTATTTAATTTGCAGTTAGTCATCAAGTCAGGTGGCCGGGCAGTCAGATGTACCATCACTACAGCACAGATGAGTGGTCATGAATTAAAAGGGGGGGAGGGAGGGTGGTCGGGTGGTGAACCTTTTTTGGGGGTTTCAAGTATACATATATATGCCAAATGTATATAATATGTATATGACTGGTGTATACATATCATTCACAGAATATTTCTTCTCATATGCACTTGGTGACAAATACAGCCATTATGCTTCCGTATACATGGAGCAACACATTTGAAAATGCCGCATATGCTCTCACTGGCATATATATGAAATATCTGGGGTTTTTCATGCAGTGTGGGTAAGGCGTGCAGTTCTCAGAGCAGCAAACAGATGAGCCATAAAGTGCCATGCATGGTGAACACATTGATCATGTGATCATCCAGATAAGCCAGATACATGGCTCCCATGTTTCGCAGCATGTATACAGCATTGGCTACCAACTTAAAATGGCAACCGAAGGCTGGACGACGGTCAAGATAGTAACAGCCATTGACAGTAAAACACATGAACGGCATGTCCGCAGGATCTAAGCGAAGTTGTCAGTAAGTGTGACTGTGGTCGGCCGACCAGAGCCAAGTCCCCTAACCAGCCATCTCAATCTCTGTTAGGAGATGTGCTGTAGGGAACATGTATTTTGCCTGTTGTTCCAGATAAGTCCCTTCAGGGATTCTGTGGTTCACAGAGTTTTCCATGGGATAAGACAAGTCCATAATTACATGTCTTTCCTTAGAACATCTTTTTTCTTGTGTCATCAGGGGAGAGAACATTTAGTGACTCCCTCTGGGTTGTCTGCCCCAGGGGTTAATGGGTAGTTAGCCCCGCACACACACAATTCACACATATCCTGTTCACTGATTTCCTGCTGTGGCAGGTGCACAGCATGCTGCAGGCCTAAAGGGCGTGGCCTGAGAGGCCGCAGGCATTTCTCTGGCTGCCACTGACCCGCTTAGTGACGAATCTTAATATGGCAGTCCAGGACCATGTGAGGGTGATGTGATCCCAAGGCAGCATGGCAATATTTGCATACATGAGCAACTTTTCCCCCCATTCTGCACTGTGGGGGGAGGTCAACTGGCACCCCTTTGCAGAATTATATACAGTGCAGGGGAGATGGTGATTTGCTTGACTTTTGTTCTTGTTTTTCAGAATGCGACCTTGGTAGCGTCGTGTTCTAAGATCTCGAAATTGCCGCTATGAGAAGTTGTATGTGATGTTCTGACCACCACCCATCTGGAAAACTTCCCTGCTCCAGTCTTGTGAAAACTTCCTTTCTCTAGCAGTAGACCGCCTGTAAATGGTAGTCGAGGGAATCTTCATTGTTGCTATTATCATTACTATTATTATTACTATCATCATCACTATTATATATACACTTGTATATTCTGTATATACCTATTGACCGGTATAGTTACTCAGAACCTTTGTATGTAAGTGTCCTCAGAGAGGCATACACAACCTGCTACTAGCAGACTGCCTGTAATACCTACCTATCCTGAATAAAAAAAAAATTAAAAAAAATATATAAAAAAACGATTTCTGTGAGGCGCTGGAGAAGATTGGGTTTGATGCTGTTGTCAGTCTCAGAATTGTCAATCATCTTAATGAGACTCCAGAGGTACTATTGAGGACCCCAAGGGATGTGTGCTCCTTGTGGGTCTCCCAAAAACGATATTGGTAGGGTTGGGTGCAGTTACCATAACCTGGTTGCAGCATGTGACTCGAGTCCTGCAGATTGCAGTGCATCTGGATAACCAGGGGTTCATCATGATAAGTTGACGCATAGAATCCCAAAAGCTTTTGAGTGTCTCTGGGAGCAGCCATGGAGCTTCTTCCAGTCCCAAGTGTATTTCTGGATGTGCAGCCATCTTGGAACACTGTGCTACCACATTAGCAGCTGGTGAATTGTCTCCCATGGAATTCATTGCGACAACTTCTGCAGGTATTATTTGTGTATTTGAAGCTCCCTTTATGCATGTGGCTGCAAGCGTGCATTCTTTTGACAATTGCTTCTGGTTCTGTACGAGATGAAAATTCTCCTCCTTCATAGATTTAACTAGAATTTGTAGATTGTCTCTGCCAACGTTTTTGTGGCTTTGGGTTTGACCATGACGTTTGTATGTTTTGGTGGCATGTTCCAGGAGACTTTGGAGTCAATAAATACACAGTAATGACTGGTTTTGTGTACGAGTGGCCGTAATCTCCAAGTAGTTGACACATAGTAATATCTGAGCGATTAGTGAAGATATTATGTCGTCAACTACGAGGAAATATACGGTCAGTCATATACAAAACCAGTCGTTATTGTATTCATTACCCACCTACAATATTAATAACAAATCTATTGCAATAAAAATGTTTCCGCAAGACATTTAGTCCTAGACATCATTCTTAAATCAAGTGTGGCAGTAATTTGGTATAGTCTTACACCAATAATATAGTTTGCCATTAACCTGTGATTTTAGCATGCAAGGTGTGTTATTACAATGATTTCTGATGGTAAATAATATTATATGATTGATTCAAAATAATTAGTATTGAATGAACATTCAAAAAACTAATTTCGAAGCACATGATAATTTAACTTCATTTTGGACAGGGCTATTTTTCCGGAATCTTCTGCAGGAGATTTTGACATGTCAGAATCTCCGGGTAGCTGTTTCCAGTTGCCCAATACATTTTCTATGGAGACTCAGTAATCAGTGGGTAATAAAGGCCTAAAAACTTTTCTTTTTAACATGTTGAGGAGACAACTGGGAGTGCGCTCATGTCATTTGACTAGATAATATGAAATAAACTGCTTGAGGGCATAATACTATACTCCCATGCTTGAGTTGACTCCAAATGCCATTTATTTCTCAACAATTAAGACAATTTGGAGGATCATGGATCTTTTATTGAGGGAAAAACCTATATTTAGACAATACTACAAATACATATGTTAATAGTCTTGAAGTTTCCTTTTCATCAATAAAACCTTAAAATCATTTTTAATTCCATTAGCATGATCAAAACCCATGATCAAACATCTTTGAAACCATGTTATTGTAGTGGCTGTGTGTCAGGGACAGCCAAAGCTCATCCTGAGCACCACCACAGTTTTGATCCAGAATGCCATTCCAGTGCTGGTCCCACCCGTGAACCTGCAGCTGTGTTTTACCACAGCCACCCAGTACAGCCATGCTCTTGGAGAGTCTCACATTCCCTGCTGATACCCAGGATCCCAGATTCTGTCCAAAGGGAGGACCCAAAGGTCACACCCTCCTTCCAGATATCCGGGACTCTCGGAATGCTGCCAATAGGGGACCCAAAGGTCTGCCCTGGCAGGGAACAGAGACAGAGCCCTTTTCTTCTTCACCCCAGCAGTGGTAGATTTACTGCTATAGCCAATCCTTCTCATACCAAGTCTATGTGGTGTGGGAAGTAAAAGAACTCTCACCTCGGTAAATGTGTAGGGGGTGAGATTTCTACCTAAATTCATTACATAGATTTGATCACTAACCTTGTGGTGTAAAAGAACCTTGAGAAAGTCTGGTGAGAACCTGCAATGGTTAACTGGATGTTAAATCAAACCAACCAACCACATGTACTCCCTCCACCCCAGTGTGTCCAGCTGAGCTTCAGCAGGCTTTATATACAGCTGTGGAGTCTCACTGGGCATGTGCAGAACCCTGCTGGGACACCACGTGTAGACCTGTGTATGTCTGGTACCAGGCTAACCAGCTGGCTTTGCTGGGATCTTCCTTATCCATGCAGAACCAGTACATACTCTAGGTACCAGCCATGTGGCCAGATACCCTTTTAAACTGGTTCAACATAGTGCCAGAAATAGCGAGCGGCTTGTGGCCTCACAGGTTGCTGGTAGTAGGTCACTACAGACCCGCCATGCGGTACCCGCCGCACCCAGCTGCTGGCTTCGCATGGAATGGCCCCCTACACTATTTGAAATATGTTTGGTCATGGACTTCATCAGGAAACAACTTTAGTCCGCCTAGTTATGATCCTCTCCTTCAATACTGCTGGGTCTAGGACGATAATATTTATACAACATCAGAGCTAGGCCAATCAGAAGATCATTTCTGTTATATATCCTTGATTTTTAAATGGCACCAGGGTTCTTGTTTTATTTTTCACCGTTCTGTTAGCTTCATAGTTCTCTAATGTACATTGTAATTGTGCATTGCAACTTGTAAAACCATAATGTGTCTGTTTCGTCTTCTCAGAACGGCCTTGTTTACAAGAGTAAGAACACAGCCTACAATATGATTTGCTTGATAGTTTTCAGGTAGGCACCTCTGTGCAACCTGTGGGAATCAGTTGGGCATGCTACAGATGGGAAAGGGAGGTCTTGATCTACATGGAAGAATTCAGTTTCTGAACAAAAATGAGGAGAAAAATCATATAGAGGGACCTGTTTTTTTTTCTATTCAAATTGAAAATAACAAAAGATTTTGACTTAAGCATTTCCAACACATACCAAAATAAGTGTCCATTTCTTAGATTTAAAGCTACTAGTGTTAATGGAAATTAACCTGAAAACCTGAACTAATCTACAGCAGTCTGTAAATGGTGAGATTAGAAACATAGTAAAAAATGCAATTCTTGCTAGTAGGCAAAGCACAGAAAAGAGTCTTTAAAATTCTAGATGAGTAAAAGACAAATAGCTATGACAAAGGACATAAAGTATGTGCTAAAGTGGTAACAATAGCTTAAAATAGGATTTTAAACAATGTTACATACCATTTTCCTCACTTGTGCAACTATCAATGGGTGTCCATAAAGAGATGTGTTGTATGTCCCATCAAAACTAAATTGGTCATCAACAGAAGGCTGTCCTAGAAAGTAATTTATGATTTTGAATTATGATTCCTTCTCATAGCTGTGATAAGGTTTAAGACTCTATCTCACCCATGGTATTTTCCCCTAATAGACATTGGGAACTCAAATCCAATGCCCATGGAGTATTTAGAAAATAAATGATAAATGGGGATTATGTCATGAAGGTTAGCCCATTAGTCACTGGTGAGGGGGAGATAAATTAAGAAACCTATTCAAGTTTATGAGCTTGATCATATAACATTGGAATCATAACATAATTAATACAGCTTTGCTGTATGAGCTATGATGTGATTCAAACTCAATGGGATACAGGGTCTGACAATAACTTTCATAGGTTTCCTCCAAACCTGGAAACCTGGAAACCACCAAGGCTTACACAAAATTCAGACCTCCAGATGCATCTTGGCTCCATTTAATTCAATGGTGCATTGTAGAGGTCATTCTAAAACTAGTCAGTGTGCATTGATTGTGTAATGGGTTTGGCCCTTAACGGAAATTTCAGCAGGAATCAGATATATGTATAACATCAATATGGAAGCTTAATGATACAAGAAATTTGTTGATATAATCTAATTTGAATGAAAGAAGCTGATCTTTTTAATGAATAATTTAAAAGGGAAAAATAAACACAAAAGTTTGAGTGATGGTGTGAATCTTTCCGACATCTAATGTGATCTTTAATCATTCGCATTTTGAACTTACATATACCTCCTCTTACCATTCTAATCTAACTGTTGGGTACAAACCTAAAAAGAATAGTTAACAGGTATAATAAAAAGAAATGCCACAATTAACTGTGAGCTAGAGTCAGTAAGACAATTTTATGAATAATTTCTTACAAATACAATAATGTAATATATAAACAATAATCGATGGCTTTGGTGACAGGCTGCTTTAAACCAAATGAGGTTGACATGTGTACTAATACATGTGCATCAGCGAGTGAATTATGATGTCAAACTTGAGTGGTTTGAGTTGATAACTTAAACCCATGAATTGCCATATTAAAGGGTATATCACTTGGGACTCTTTTTTTACTCTATGGCACATATGGACTATTTGCCTGTATATCATGGCTTTGAGGCCATATACCATGAATCTGTAAACCATGGTTATGGTATCTGACAGTTATGAAATGATAGGTAGTAGATTACTGAGTCTCCTTACATTCTGAATTGGAACTTTGTATACCATGGATAATAAAAATATTGGAAGACTTACCACATTTATGCTCCGCTAAAGAATGATAAAACAATCAAATATGTTATCAGAAAATGTAATATGAACATAAACCTATGAAATGTTAAATTATGAAATGATAAAAGATATAATTCAGTCAATTTCACTCTTATGTTTTGATGTAGACCAAAGGGGCAATTACACAGCAGAAATTAAGCTAAATTTTAAAGTATAGTAGCCTAGACCTAGGTGTAGAACTTTAAGCCTTGCCTGCATCAATGCCAATTCTGGCCCTAATAGGCTTGACGATTGATTTCCAACTGGAAACAAATTTCATTGGGTGGTCAGACAAAATAGTGGCACTGAACCATGTTTCTATGTTTAACTCTATAATAGCCCATGATTGGATACCAAAAGGCTACAATTTTGTCATTTAAATCATAGCCTATCAGGAGTTCTATTGTAGACCATAGGCATTGGTGGGTGCAGGGCCTAAAAATAAAAGAGTAAGAACTCATACACAGATGTACTAGGTATTAGTTTAAGTCAAGAACTTAACTGATTTATTGAAATGATCTTCTTTTTAACACATAACAGGGGTTGAAATGACCAGCTTGGCATCTGTGAGCTCTGAGCTCTCATTGGCTGTTGTACCAAAAGCCAATAACGATGACCAAATCACCCAGTCAAGTGTCCATTCTAGTTTATTGCACATGCCAGGAGGCTGCTCAGGACACTGAACAACTTGAGATGTCATTGGTAGTTTGCCCTGCCCCCATGTGGACAGAATAGGAATTGGAGCTGTGCCAAAAATAGGGGTATTCTATGTCATTCATAGAGTGTTACCCATACTGTAAAAAGTCAGGGAGGAAAACACTAACTAAAATGGTTACTGTTCCAATGCAGTCAATCTGTTCACTGATAGAAAGGGGAAATTTTGATAATTACTTTTTTCTCATAGAAATAAATATTACATGGCCACGATAGGAATGTATAGACCAAAACTTTACAAAATGTTAAACAGCATGAAACATTGCAAAATATGTCTGCCAACACTGCACAAAAACCACTATTTTATTGATATATACGCCATCGTGGAAGTGCATGTATTGGCTGAATATTGACTTGTTTTGATATATATGTATATATATACGCCCATGCCTTATATACGGATGCGTCTTGGCTGTATTTCACATGTGGTGTATATGAGAAGAAATATGCTCTCCCCCCACCGCCTCCCGCCTGTTTGTGTTGGTAGAAGTACAGGTGTCCTCAGTAGGAAGCCCTCCCACTGCCCCCCTCCCCCACCCCACTTCCCACCCACTCTCAGTGAAGCCCTCTTCACTTGATACTTATATACGCCTATACAGGTGGGGTGTATACACAAGGGGAATTGGATGACCTTGTATACGCAAAATACCTACTCATATACGCCGGGTGCATCCATATGTAAAATAATGATGTTTGTGCTGTGCAATGTGTTGGGAGGGATACTTATACTCTTCTTATACATCTGTAGGTTAGTAGCTCTTCATATTGGCATGAAAACTCTGTATATCCAGTGACCACAAGGATTCTATACATTAGCATCAAGGAAATGAATATAAGTTTGAATAATTCAACTTAAAGATATAGTACTGGTCATCTTTGGCTATGTGACATATGGGCTACTGAATTGCCACACTAGTTAACACAAATCCTGTTTCCAAGTATAAAAAGCTTTTATCATATTTAATATTGTTTCTTTATAACATACTACTTATATGGATTTATATAAATGTTCAACAAGATACTTAATATCATCATCATGCAGTTTGGGATGGTTGGCGGGGAATCTTTGTAGCTCTGACTGGGAGCGGCCGGTTGCGATATCTATAGGACCGGGTTAGTTGCCTCATGTGAACAGATCTGCGAAAGTCATTCATACCTTAATTAATTATTCATGATGATTGCCTCACAGAATTGTATTTGAGGTGTTGCCTCAAATTACATAATAATTCTACAATTGTTCCACAATTCATGGGATCCCAGTATGCCTAATTTACAAGCAGTATTAGAATTTGGAAACATACCTGTTTGGCAATTGGTTCCATTATATCCAGTGTCAGTACAGTTACAAGTGTACATGTTCAGTTTATTGATGCACTGGCCACCATTCATACATGGATTACTAGCACATTCATCAACATCTGTAAATAAAACGATGGAATTCACATTCAGGTCAAACTTAATCTTTAAACTAAACTAGGCTAGCTAGGTTTTCCTAATATACATACCACATTAGAACTGATTTTAAATTTCAATACCTAAAATATCAATATCACTATTGGTCAATTTATTGATTCCTTAAATCAAAGTTTTGGTGATGTACAGGTGGTGGCATATTTTTGAAAATACCTGTTTGGCAATTGGTTCCTTTATATCCAGTCTCAGTACAGTTACAAGTGTACATGTTCAGTTCATTGATGCACTGGCCACTGTTCATACATGGATTACTTGCACATTCATCAACATCTGTAAAGAAAGAGTGAGTGAATTCACATTCAGGATATAGAAGGGGGTAAACTCTTCTGAAAGGAAATCATTAAAGGACGAAAGCTATCAAATACTTTTTAATATGATAATGTATGAAACTATTTCTTCTACGTCAAATTCAAGAAAACATATCTGAGTCATTTCAATTTAAAAGATTGGACCATTAGGAAGAGTATAGGAGTTAAAATCAGCAGGAGGCACAACGCGGGGAGACCGGGTAATGTCGGGAAGTGCTATCTATTGGTGCCTCTGAGAAATATGCATCCTGGACATGTGAAGCCGATCATAATAGATGTAATAATGCCAGTCAACTTGGAAAGGCAATTGACCCAGCTGACCTACACCAATATATAATAGGTACTGTTCAAGTTTGTTAGTCTCCAGAGAAGGCTGCAATTTGGAACTGTATAACCTGTATACCTCGATTCTATACTCTTGAACAAGGTACTCAAATAATACTCCTTTAATAGATCTCTATTACCGCGACTGTGCCTCTCTTTTTATTTTCATTTTCTTCATAATGCTATCTGAAATATAACAGAATTTACTATTAAATTGATTCATGAGATCAAATTATCGCTGATGTACAAGAGGTGGTATCTTTTGGAAAATACCTGTTTGGCAATCTGTTCCATTATATCCAGTGTCGGTACAGTTACAAGTGTACATGTTCAGTTCATTGTTGCACTGGCCACCATTCATACATGGATTACTTGCACATTCATCAACATCTATAAACAGAAATGACACGATTCACATTTGGGTAAAACAAGGTCATTAACCCTTTAAGGGCGGATGATGCCTTAAGGCATCACCCGGCTGGGGGCGGATGATGCCTTAAGGCATCATTTGCTGGATATTTATTCAATTGTTTTTGAAAATGAAATATATTAACAATAAACTTGAAATTTTTACAGAATGGAGGTGTACCCTCATATTTTCGAATTCTAAATATTAGAAATAAAAATATTAAGGATAATAGATTATATCACGTGATAAACCTTCGAATTTCGAATTCAGAGGACAATGCCCCCGTCCCCTAGAACTGTACATAGCCACTAGTAGCCGTCCCCATGTGTGTAGGTCTGCCATAGACGGCCGTCCTTAAAGGGTTAAGCTAAATCATAAAAAGCCAACCACTTGCAAGGTTTCCCCTATGGTAGAGTCATTATTATACCGATGTATAAGATCTGAGGATCAGCCATTGACAAACAATGTTAGGTTTGGAAAGATACCTGTTTGGCAATCTGTTCCATTATATCCGGTGTCAGTACAGTTACAAGTGTACATGTTCAGTTCATTGCTGCACTGGCCACCATGCATACATGGATTACTGGCACATTCATCAACATCTGTAAATGAACAATGAGTGAATTGGCATGAGGATGTAGGAGGAGGTAAAGTAATTCATGAAAGTAATTCATGATTTTTTTCTGAATATAAATAGTTTATCAAACGATTGCTTCTTGAAAATCAAGAGAATAAATATATTTCTGAGTCATTCTAGATTTAAAGTTTTACCATCATGTTCATATAATAAGAATATCTGAAATATCACAAGATTTTTTTTTTAAAGCCCAAAAAGCTCACAAACTTGAGTAGCCCCACAGATGCCCGAATGCAATTTGGAATTCATCACCCGGTTAAAATGTTAGTATATAATCAGTTAAATGAACCAGTTAAGCATTTAAAATTATATGCACACATGTAATTACCGGACAGAAAAGGTGAAGACCTGACCAAGACTTCTCATTCTGTAAGAGTCACTAATTCAGTTAGCTAAAAGGTACTCAATTTTCCTACTTTAGAAGAAGTAATAAAAATTACTATTAGTAAAGTACTCAAATTTGCCACTTTAGAGTAGTATTATGATATCCCTGCACACCTGATAAAGGCAGCCACTAGCCGAAACGTTATATCAATACTACAAACTTGTACACCAACTCTAGTTTACAATAAAAGATCTATTGACTTCAATTTAATTCACTGGAGTTTGCTGGTTTTGTGAAATAACACACCAGATATTCATTATTAAATTGATTCATAAGATCAAAGTATCGCTAATGTACAAGACATGATACATTTTTGAAACATACCTGTTTGGCAGTTTGTTCCATTATATCCAGTGTCAGTACAGTTACAAGTGTTTGCACGGGAATGCCTGGAGGCATCAGGCGGTGGTAGCCATGGGAATGCCTCCAGGCATCATGTGGCGGTTCGCCCGAGAATGCCTCCAGGCATCATGTGGCAGTGAAAAGGTTAACCTCTTCATCTGATCTTCAAAGGGTCCCTGGAGGCCAGGATGGCAGCTTCGATCCAGGCCACAGTCTCGGACTCATTTGCCGCCAACCGGGAGAAACAAGCCTGCCTCTACCTCCGCTTCTGCCACGATTGTGGGGTCCCCCCTCCCTCAGTCCCTCGGCCAGGCAGATTGCGCTTTATCAACAACACCTGGCAGGCTGCCTCCCTTCCCCAGGGGTCCCGCAAGAACTACACCTCGGGTGCCAGTACCTGGGCCCTGTTTTATTTTCAACTCTCCTGGGTGAGGAGAGTCCCCACAAGGGATAGTTCCATTGAGGATATTTTTGAGGAGAACTCCTCAATCTCGTTCGATTTACCCTGTCCTGGGGAGAGAGAGAAATCCTCGGCCGTATAGTCTCCTTCGAGAGAGCTCCAGCTAAGAACGATAAAATAATTGATCTTATCGTGGTCTTTGTTTCATTCTCATTACCTAAAGTGATCCCTCTTTAAAGAGGACAGTCTTACAAGACGATCAGTGAAAATATCGTCATTCTAATTTTTGAAAATTTCACAAATTCTACCGTTTTTTTAGGTCCGTTTCTAGGTGGGTTTGATCCTTCATAACAAAACATTTTCCACTACGAAACGAAAAAAGCAAACAATGTAAATCGCAAAAGATATCCTGGAGTTATGCAGATCACGTTTAAAAACGGACTGGCACTCCGATTGTGGTCACTGTCGTTTGAGGTTAGTCCTAATCGTACTCATTCAGCCAATATCGTTCTTAGTTTTAAAAACACCCCCCTGGGTCGCCCTCGCCAGAGGCCCAACCTCCGCCAAACAGTGGGTCCCCCTCCCTGGTCGCCCTGGGAGCTCACATGACCCTCTAACTGCATCCTCCTCAACTGTTGTCTCGAGTGCTCACTCTCACTTGCCATCAACTCGATGCCCCAGTCACACTGGCGTAAAAAATGGCGTTTCTTCTACGCATTTGAAAGGTCGCGAGTTCCGCGTATTTAGTACGCAAATCGAACGCATTTATCTTTTAGTACGCAATCCAGTCACACTGGCGTAAATTCTGGCGTTTTTACTACTATCTGAGGTGGTGGGAACCACGCATCAGCTACGGATTGGGAACGTATCTGTTTGCTTTGCTTCAACGTTTTAGTACGTTTCTCAACGTTTCTCAACGCTTGTCTATGCTTCTGTATGCATTGTGGCGTTTTACCACGTTCATTTACGCATTTTAAATGCGTAGAGATAAGTTTAAAAATTTTAAAACCCATTCTGACTCCGCGTTTTTTCCGCGTTTTGTCTACGTTCGTTTACGCATTTCGGCTTGCGTCTATGCATCTCCGCGTTTTCCCGCACATAGCCGCGCATTTGTACATTTCAAAATGCGTAGAAGAACGTAGAAGTGCGTACACGGAAAAAAGCCATTTTTTACGCCAGTGTGACTGGGGCATCAGACAGTCAAGTACTGACCCCCCACCCTACAAACAATAACTTTTCCTTCCTTGCCTCACCCTCCTCGGCAAGTAGGGCTTTGATATTGTTATTGACCAATTGCCCTGTCAATTGAATCAGGACAATATTTCTTACGTTTCTCGGATATTGAAATAGAGTTTCCATATCCATACTCCGGGTCCGTTGTTAGTCATTATAGGTCCTTACCAGACTTTCTCAAGGATCTTTTACACTATGAGGCTTGTGAAGCATACCTGTTTGGCAATCAGTTCCATTATATCCAGTGTCGGTACAGTTACAAGTGTACATGTTCAGTTCATTGTTACACTGGCCTCCATTCATACATGGATTACTTGCACATTCATCAACATCTGTAAATGAAACAATGAGATTCACATTCAGATCAAACTTAATCTTTAGCTTTAATCTATTTCATAAAAAGGCAGAGGCTAACTAGGTTTTCCTAATTTACATGTTGCATTAGAACCAATTTCAAACCTCAACACCTAAAAGATCAATATCACCATTCTTAATCCATAAAATCAAAGAATTGGTGATGTTCATGTAAGTGGCATATCGGTTTCATTATATCCGGTGCCAGTACAGTTACAAGTGTACATGTTCAGTTCATTGTTACACAGGCCACCATGCATACATGGATTACTTGCACATTCATCAACATTTGTAAATAGAAATGACGTAATTTAAATCCAGGTAATACAGGATCCTTAAACAGTTATTCATTAACGGCCAAAGGCTAGCTAAGTTTTCCTAATATAAAATCTGGATAAGAACTTTTTTTATTCTTCAGTCACTGAGAAATCAATATTACTTTTCTTCACTTAACCCAAAGATGTAGGCCAAATACTTCCAGTCCAATTCAAGTATATGAGATATTGGTCAATTCATCATTATACTAATGTATAAGATCTGAGGATCCCTGGTGAACAAGCAATGTTAGGTTTGGAAAGATACCTTGTTTTGTTTATTTGGTTGATTTAAAGTCCAGTCAACCATTAAAGGTCCTTACCTGACTTGCTCAAGGATATTTTACACCACAAGGGTGGTGAAACATACCTGTTTGGCAATTGGTCTCATTATATCCAGTATCAGTACAGTTACAAGTATACATGTTCAGTTCGTTGATGCACTGGCCACTATTCATACATGGATTACTTGCACATTCATCCACATCTGTAAAAGAAAGTGAGTGAATCCGCATTCAGGAAAAAGGGGGTGATCTCTTCTGAGAGTAGTTCATAAAAGTCCTAAGGTTATCAAATTTTTCCCAATATGATAATTCATGGAACTATTTCTTTTACTTCAAATTCAAGACATTAATACATTTCTGAGTCATTCTAGTTTAAAGGCTGGACCATTAGGAAGAATATAGGAGTTTAAGTCAGCGGAAGGCACATCGAGGGAAGAGGCAGTGCTCACTATCCACGATTTTGAGTAATTTGTATCCCAGACTAGTGAAGCAGCACATCATAGAGCTTAGCATGCCAGTCAACTTGGAAAGACAAATGACCCAACTAAACCACACTGATATATAGTAATTACTGTTCAAGTTTGTCAGTCTCAAGCTTAGGCTGAAATCTGGAATTGTATAACCTGTATATTTTGACTTAATACTGTTATACCAGGTACTCAAAAGTTACCCCTTAAATAAATTTTCCTAACTCTCGCCGTGCCTCTCTTCTTATTTACAATCACTTCATAATGATTTCTGAAATATGACAGAATTTACTATTCAAGTCATTTATAAGATCAAAGAATCACTGATGTACAAGAGTTGGTATCATTTGAAAAATACCTGTTTGGCAATTGGTTCCATTATGTCCAGTCTCAGAACAGTTACAAGTGTACATGTTCAGTTCATTGATGCACTGGCCACCATTCATACATGGATTACTGGCACATTCATCAACATCTGTAAATGAAACGATGGAATTCACATTCCAGCCAAACTTAATCTTTAAACACTGCACAAAACTAACCACTTTATGCATATGTGGTGGTCGCCGCCTGTCTAGCAGGTTGGATGACCCCAATCCGGAACGCTAGTTCCAGGCAGGATCCCACCCTACGCACTCACGTAGGTTGGTTCGGTTTTCGGTTAGTTCGCACAGACCTAATCACACACAACAGAACAATGTCATTTAATAAACAGGGATGTTTATTAATCACTTACTTCCCGGAAAGATCTGGAAGATCTTCCCCACAAGTACAGTACCCTAACACATGGGTGCTAGGTAACGCTGGATAGGCTAATCCGGAGGATTTGCCTAACCACCAGGAAGGTTACAAGAACCCGCCTGCAAAGTGAGGGCCCAAGGATCCGTTCCGTAGAAGGGACGCGCGGGGACAGCCTGTCGACCTACTGTGAACGCTGAGTATATGTACTAAGCGTTATGTAATCCCGGTCTCCGCCGCGCCACTCTCGTGTGCGGCGTTGCCCGGAATCACTACACAGTAAGGATCGGCATATTGCACCACCTTCCTGAAACAAACGAACACTGCTGGATTCCCATCCCACTACATTACCTCTCCCAGTTTTTACTAAGGGGGGAACCAAGGCAGCCATTTTGCTGCTAAGGGACTACCCAATTAAAAATTACAACATATATCCAGCAGTTCTTGGTCTAATCTCTAGCTTCCTGGTGCTCACAAGAATTCACTGATACCAACGTATAAGTGAAAAAGGTGGAATTGTAAGATGGAGAAATTATTAAAAATATGGAAGATATGACATTTAGGAAAGAGGAAACGACATTTGAAGAATGAAGGACTAGCCTCGCTAGCACCTTGAATAAATGTGATATTCACCCATCTTGAGCCGGGGAGCGTATTCTTGAGCATTGGGCAGGGAAGACTCGACAGTCGCAGACCTACAGGTGGTCAGCCTGGCCTGTCGAGCACTCTGCCTTCAGCTGTTCCGGATCTTGTTGAAATCCTCTGTTGGCTCCCGGCGAGTGAAGTGTCGCTTTCTTTCTCATCTTAGAGTATCGAGCCCAGCTGGCCCATCGGCGTAGCAGACCTACTACATTCAGCCCGATGCCGACGGGTGTTGGGCTTCCCACTGTTCTTCAGTTTGGAAGACATCCATATGTAGAGAAGGGTTAGCCTCGCTAGACACCTTCCGTGTTGAAAGTTTCCGAATACGGAAATAACGGCCAAAAAGGCAAAACAATTCTCCATCCACCTGGTAAGAGTGTGTGGTATCAGTGTTCTTTCATTTTGACTCCAGCTATACTGGCATATCTTTTTCTCGGCTCGAATCGAGTACCAATTAAGGCCCCAATTCTAAGCTGGATTCAGAACTTACGATCACCGACCCAAGGTAGAAATAGCCGGCGTAATCCAACAGAGCAGGGATTATACCTACTATCTCACTATCGGGTCGATGAACTCAGTTCCGACACAGACCTGGTAAGTCAGATCTATACCCGAAAGGCATAATCTTCCTTACCCGGTACCAAGTACTAGTGTGGACAGTATCCACACCACAGGCCGGAGGTTTTTCGTGATGGGGGCCTATCACGGGCCTGACCATCGAGAGAACCTTCAGCCGTCTGAAACCAGGGTTGTGCCTTAGGGAAGTCATTTTACTGACTTTCCCCAGCCCCAACCCAGGATCGCTTATCATTGGTTACTCCTAACTTTCCCTCCACCCCTCCCAGCGATCCTTGCGGTTCGCTGAGAAAGTGCAGAATTCTGGCTAGGAGGCCACATTCTGGAAGTAGCTAGGTCGGAAAAAAAATTTTCCTCCCTGGGACTTCCCATACCCGTCTGACTTCGGTCCAGGAGAGTTGTTGGCTCTGCCGGTTCCGAGTTTAGACGGCGTCTTCCCGGCTTGTTAGGCACCAGCAGAGTCGGTCATTGTCAACCCCTAAATATCCTCGTCAGAGGATATCCTGAGGTTGAGAAGTTCCGACTGGCTTGGTGCACTAGCCGTCGGTGGAACCGACATTGCCAGGGCGGTCCTCTCCGGTCGCAGTGGACTCAGCGCAGACGTAGGCTGCAACTGAGACATCAACTGCTGTAGAGAGGTTGGTCCGGTATCTAAAAAGATTCCAGACTCCAACGGGATGATGTTGGCATTCATCCCCAGTGCCCCACTTGGTTCCTCGGGCTGGTCTATCGTCTTAGCCTTGGAAGGCTTTGCTGATTTCTCAGCCCGTGTCACGGTGGGAGGCCTCCTCGGCTGTAGGACTTCAGTCTGATCCTGTTGGGTCTGACCGGGTCCTGACGGTAGAGTGTCTACACTGACATCCATGGTCTGAGCCACTATGGATGTAGTGTCCTGGTGGGAAGTTTCTTCCAAGGATTACCATCCCAACATGCCAGCGAGTTGCTGACGTGTCGGGTTTGATTCTTCCGTGGTGAACTGAAGAAATCTTCCCCGGCTCCTTTGTCGGGCCAACCACGCTTCCTGAAGGGCTTGCGGGTCGTCACCGATGTCATAGAGCGACATACCCAAGTGCCGAAGACAACGTTCATCTTGGCGATGGGTCTGAACTTCCGCCCGGGCAAACCTCGACTGGGCCGTGGTTTTCGCAATACGCGCGTCCTCTAAGTCCAACGCGTACTGTTTAGCCAGGCCTTTTGTGGCTTCTCTTACCTCGAATCGGGCTAGGTTCACTAGCTCCTTTACGAGGCCTTCATGGAGGGACTGAGGGCCCGTTTGGGCACGGCCCTCCAAGGTGCCACCTATATGCGACTCTAGCTGATCCGCCCTTTGGACGTATTCAACCGACATCGCACAGGGAGAAGAAGTCACCTTCGACGCAACGGGTGGTTGTGTTGTTGGTTTCTTCTTTACCTCAACAACCGGGTTGGCTGGTGAAGGGAGTGCCGGAAAGGCCTCTTCATCCTCAACTTTCCCGGGTGCTTGGGTAGCACCTCTGTTAAGCGGGGAAACTCCCGGGAGACTTGTGCTAGG
The DNA here is from genome assembly GCA_950022655.1 of Alentia gelatinosa. Classification (NCBI taxonomy): domain Eukaryota; kingdom Metazoa; phylum Annelida; class Polychaeta; order Phyllodocida; family Polynoidae; genus Alentia; species Alentia gelatinosa. Next base: position 122,203,666 of record OX465581.1, on the reverse strand, counting down.
ACGAGTCCCAGCTGGTTTTTCCACGGGTCCGCGGGCTTTTGAAGCCGTTGGAACGTTCCCTTCGCTCGGATCTGAGAGAAGTTTCAATCCCCCAGACAACCTTGGCCCTACCTGGTAAGCAGCTTCCACCACGTCAGAGATGGTGTGCTTACTAGGAGCCAATTTCTTCGGCTTCCGACTGGATCCCTCAGAAGTGTCAGTCTCGCTGGACGAGGACGATGACAACTTCTTGACCCGTCGTTTAGCCTTCGAGGACCTTTGAGACGGTTCCGGCTAAGGGACCGTTTCTTCCTCGACTCCTTTGACATCTGTCGATGTTTTGAAGCGGATAGCATCAGACTCCCGAACCAGCCAGGATTCTTCTTCCATCCGATCTTAAACAATCGACCATCTGTCACACAAGTCTCGGGTTCCGGTTTGCCTTTCTGAGCATCGGAACCTAAGTCAACAAATCTCTGCCACAGATTCATGACCCGTTCCCGAGCAGCAGCACCAGCAGTCCGGTGTTCCCGGGCAATGTGTCGGACTAGACACGATCGCCTTGAACTGGCACACCCGGCCTGACAAGAACCACCCTTCTTGCCAAGGCACTGTAGCCACGGTGGCTCAGCTAAGTGTACCTCTACGAGGTGCCTAGCATAACGACCTTCAGTCGCGTAGGTCGGTGACAATTTCTTGTCCCTCCCATGGCAACTCAAAAAGACACAATGATTGCCGTTTCCAAACTTGTGCCATGCGTACGCGATCCGGTCTTTGACCTGATCATCGTACTTCAGCCGGCTAACTCGGGACACTCCTTTCACCCGGTCGATGTACCAGGCGTTGGGAGAACCCTCGTCAACTAGCCATTCCTCGTCGTCAGAGGTTCCATCTAAACCGACACCATCGGGGATGTAATGTCGGTTCCCATGACGGAGATCTTCCAGGCAAGTGTAAGTCTTGCCCAGCAAAGAGGCGGGTATCTGTCTAGCTACCGTTCTCTTCCCAGCCCGCTTTACGCCAGGTTGGAAATCACCATCATCATTGTCGGGGTTGGATTGGGCCAGGGGTTTAGCCTTGTCCATCTCTGTTCCCCAACACTTGACATCTCCGCCACCCTTGGCACCTGTTGAGGTACTCGGTGTAGCATCAGCCACACTAGGCCCAGCCTGCACCGTGGGTTTGTCCGAGCCTTTCGACTCAGCCCACTTCGACTCCTCACGCTTCCCGGTTTGAAGTTTCCCTTTCTCCGAGTCACGCGATTCCGGCTGACCTCTTGTCTTCTCTAACTCCGCTTCAGCCCGTTTTCGGGCTGCACGACGGAGTCGCTTCCGGTTCTGTTTCGAAAGCTGCGGCTCAGTCTTATCAGCCTCCTGAGGTTTTGACACCTGAGTCTTGCTGACAGACTTCCCCGGCGCGGGCTTAGCCAGTTGTGACACCGGTTTCTCACCTTTGCTGGACGACCCTTTTACAGAGTCGCCCCCAACTGACGAATCAGTCTCCATAGCCGTCTCTGTCCCAGCCTTAGACCTTCCGGGTTTTGCTACCGGACCTGGGGCCAAAAAGGTACCGGCTTCCGCCAGCTCCACTCCGGGTGGAGTCCAATTTTGGTACATTGACTGTACTATGGCACACGTTTTGGGATCTGGGATCCCAGCCAACATTTGTTCCAGGCTCTGGGTTGAAACCTCATGCCTGGAACCCATCTCTTCAGAGGACTTCCTCGGAGAGCGACGATGAGGGCAGGCTCGGCCTCGCCTTGGCGTATCGCGCTCCGATTCGGAACCTTCGGCCATAACCACATCCGAGTCAGAGGCCTCAGTTTTCACTGGGCTCGTCTTCGGACAGGCACCAGAAGAACCCTTAGCGGCCGTGGCCGCCTCGGACTTCTTCCCGGTGTGACTTTTTCCCTTTCCGGGTCGTTCATCTCGGGTTTCCTTCAGACTCGTCCCCTTCCAGGTCAAAATCACCATCATCTGACCCGATGAGCAAAGCATCATCATCCAGATCTGCCCCCCGCTCAGCCGAAGCTGAGGATCCAGGCAGGGGTGAGGGGAGCTCGCGCTCACCCTCCGTAGACGGGGCACGGTCAGCCATGCTGTTACCGCCTGACTCCTGTGGTGCTAGGCACCACTCCGATCACAGAGTGAAGACAGGGTCTTATATACTCCTAAGTGACCTAGATTCGCAGTCGCGAACCAATCAACCGTGTCGAGACTGGCTCATCTTGAGCATCTCAACACCGCATGCGTGAAGAAACCAAAGGTCAGCGTTACGCTCGACTTGATTCGTTCACGCCTTCAATCACCCAGCACAGGTTTCGGAACCCGGGGAAACCCCTTTTTGAGCTCCACCCCGAGTTCTCCACTGTGTGGATTTTCTTATCGCCGTCATGTATCTCGTTGATAGTATGGGAGACTTGTTCAATTTCCATGTAAATATATCAGACCTTTCAGAGCGTTCGGCAATTCTGCAGCCTCTAGAGGGTCCTCGACGGGGTCCCTTAGAGCAACGTCTGGGCTGCGGCACATAACGACTGATTCTAAGGTAACTATTTGATCAACATTCATGTATAATCGACATGTCACTGACTACCAACGATCTACATTTCGTACCATTGCTTCTCGTTGTGTTTTTGACAACCCCGGCACCACTACTCTTTGTAGCTAACCACAGCCTTCGATTTTAGTCGAGAGCTGCGGCGGGGTTTTGAGTCTATTTTAGACTCCATTCTACATCTCGAACCATGTTTATTATACACAGCTCGATTTGTAGCAAATTTAGACTTTTCCATGTCAGGTTTTTCTTCTACCCACACTTCCCTTTTTAGGTTGGCGTAAGTAGGAATTACCTTCCGCGGACGTCCCGTTTTTCGCAGTGTAGGCGAGTACCCATTCGGAACCCCGGTAACCGGGACTTCCCTATCGGGGCCTGCCTCCGCCGTGTTGACGGGGGTTTGACACTCGGCTTCCCGGCTCTTTGAACCCGGGACCTCTCTGGTTTCCCAGTAGGACCCATGTTCAGTGACACATCCCGCTTTGTAGCAGGTTGTGAAACTTCAAAGTCGGAACATTCGCGCTTTCCTTCCCATAGTCGTAAACGAGCTACATGGGATTTATAACGCCTTCTTGACCATTCGTCTTCTATCACTACTGTCATTTCTGACAATAATTGAACAATTCTGAATGGTCCGTCCCAGTTAGGAGCGAGTTTTACATTTACCAACGGAGTGTGGTATCGTACAACCCGGTCTCCTACTCTGAACTTACGTGGTTTAAGATTGACGTCATGTCCAGTCTTTTGCCACTCTGCAGCTTTCGTCAGATTCCGTCTCGCGAGGTAATATCCCTCTATAAAACGTTCTCTGAGTTTTTCGACAAATCCTATGGGACAAGGATCATCCGTAGACATTCCAGGAACCCCATAGACTATGTCAGCGGGCATTACTATTTCCTCGCCAAAGACGAGTAAATTAGGTGAACACCCCGTGCTTGAATGAATGGTCCCATTGTATGCGTGAGCTATAAATGGTGCTAATTCATCCCAATTCTTCCGATTTTCATCTACCAGGGTCCGAAGACACTGGATCAATGTCCGGTTGAATCTCTCTACCATACCATCTGATTGGGGACGATATGGATTCGTATGTCTTTTTAATCTCGAGTATCCTACACATTTCTTTCCAGATCTGGGATTCAAATTCCCTTCGAGTATGGGACCCCATATGAATTCAGTGTTACCTATTGAGACTGGAATTATCACACTACCATAGCATCTCATATGAGTACCATTAGCAGCTTTTGCCGAGGCTCCAGGAACATGACATTCCTGCGCAAATCCAAGAGACTGATAGAGTCCATTGTTTAACACAGAGCGACTAGCACCAGTATCTAACAATAAATTCACCTTTCTTCCTTGAATTCTAGCCGGCACATACCAACGTCGCCCTCCTAAGGGGGATGGTTGTCTTATAAACCGTGAGATTCCATCCAAGGTTCCAAGATCCCATCCGCGTTGACAAAGCCATTGCAGACAAGGATGCCCGGGTGAAAGATACTTACTACAGATCGTTGCGACCGTATTTTGTATCTTCCCCTTTTCTGGTAAGTTGGAAATATTTTCCTATTTATACATCTCACAGGTTTGAGTCTCCTGGCACTTTCCTTCCCGGACCGCAGTGTTGCCATTCGCTACAGTCCTCCTTTGTTTTCTGGTTCACTCTGAGAGGCAACCATCAACGCAGGCAGACTACGAGATGTTTCCACCGTAGTAACATTCCGGGCTTCTGGACAATCTGGAGAGATATGTCCCATTTTGTTGCACCGCCAACAACGGCGGACATCCAGCTGGTTTTTCTCCACCTGATTCAGTCTTTCGTTGATTTTGGTCAACAACTTCATAACCTCTGAGGAATTTCCTTCAGGATCAGTGGTTATTGGTTTTGCCTCTGCCACAGAAGGTACATCGCTGTTCCTTCCAAAGCTAGGGGTTCGACCTCTTCCACGTCCCCGTCTATTGAAACCTCCTCTTCCGAGTACCATGGAGCAGACATTAGAGAGTATATCCTCTATTTCTGCTTCCTGACACTCGTAGGTATCTTCTGCTACTTGTGACCAAGTAGAACCCACTATGTTAACCCGAGAAGTTTTTCCTGGATTAGCATATTTTCCGAATAGTATACACCGTTGTTCATAGGCATCTACTATTCGCAACACCTGCATGAAGTTCATACCGGGCTCCCATTTAGAGATGACTTCCGCTCTCACGTCATCATCTCGAAGTCCTTTTGCAAACTGAGTTTGTAGATCTTCATGCAGCGCAGGAGAATCTAATCCAGTCCCTGGGTAAACCTCTAACAACATTTGTTGCAAAGCTAGCTCATAGGTGCGAGTTGTCTCCTCTTTACCCTGGATCCTCTTTAAAAAAGTGGATCGGGGGTTCAGCGTTACCAACTGACCACAGTAGTATGAGGCTACCTCCACTAGCTCATCCCATTCCGTACCACCGGAACGGCGAAAAGCGCGAAGTGCAGCTTCTCCGGGTCCATCTCATTACATTGTATATCCTCACAAAATCCCGCGAACCAGTGTTCCCACTCCATTCCTTTCCCGTACGGTTTTGGAATGACAGCGTTCTTTCTGGCTGCGTTCTCTGGGCACATCATCGGAACCTTGTCGGCTCTCGCCATTGACAAGTTAAAGATCCGATCTTGTTCCCGGACTTGGTTGAACGAGTTGAACCCTAGTTCAGCTATAGCTTTACTAGTACGTTCGGAACTCGGAGAACCCATTCTCGACTCAGAGGGTAGCCGGAAGCTAACCAAAGGAGTCTTCACACCCTTTGTCCCAGATATGAATCTGTTAGGGGTCTTCTCTGGATCTTCTACTCTCCCTGGTGGGGAGTATAGATGATCTCTCACATTACTCCAGCCAGCTTGTGACATAGGCATCCGTTGGGATGATTCTGTCTCTGCTAGTCGAACTTGGTCTTTCATGTATTGTACATGTTGGTCCAATCGCTCGATTTTTTCTAGAGTTTCAATCTCGCGAACCGAGAGTTCTTCCAAGTTATGGTGCCTTTGGGCTACCTTCTCGGCGATCTCGCGGTTTCGAGCTTCTAGTTCCCGACACATGTCTCTGGCTTCCCTCTCCCTATCAAACTCGGCTAAGAGTTCGGGTCCAAGGAAACCTACAGGAACTTCATCGGAAGGTACCCTTAAGGTATTTTCCGACCTATTCCGACTCTCCGGGACTATCTGTCTGAGACCCAATTTTACTGAGTCCCTCCAGATCCCTTGCGGGGCCATGTCGGCTGTCGGCCGCCGGACTGAAACTCTTCAGGACCGTCGAACTCAGATTCTGAGCGGCGGTTCTCTTCCGAGATTTCTCCTTGCCAGACTTCTGGGTTTCAGCCAGGCAGGCAGGCAGAATCCGGAGGATTCGCCTAACCACCAGGAAGGTTACAAGAACCCGCCTGCAAAGTGAGGGCCCAAGGATCCGTTCCGTAGAAGGGACGCGCGAGGATAGCCTGTCGACCTACTGTGAACGCTGAGTATATATACTCAGCGTTACGTAATCCCGGTCTCCGCCGTGCCACTCTCGTGTGCGGCGTTGCCCGGAATCACTACACAGTAAGGATCGGCATATCGCGCCACCTTCCGTGAAACAAACGAATACTGCTGGATTCCCGTCCCACTACACATACATGCGCCATCGTGGCAGCGCACATATCGGCTGTATAGTTCCTCGTATTCATTTGTATGCACCTGTAATACACACCAGCATATGAGGCATATACAAGACTGTTTCCTATTATGTATGGACGCGTCTTGGCTGTATTTCACACCTGGCATATACAAGAGGAAATATTCTCTGTGCAAACAAAAAAAGAATCGTGACCTGCTGCCTCCTACTTGTTTGTACAGGTGGCCTCCCCTACTCCCGACACTCACTCAAACATCACTAAAGGCCTTGCTCACTTCTTCAGAGCCTACTGCCAGCGCCGGCCATCTTTTTTTTAAATTTTTTTTTTATTCATTTATTTACCCTGGACTTCTTAGGCTCTAGGCCTGTCTTCCTTTGGTCCAGCCATAAAGATTCCACATTCATGGATCAAGGTACATGCTTTTCCAGTGATAAATATCCTTCACTATATCATATTAGAAGAGTACCTAAGTGGAGCTTACAGCCTTTACTTATAAGTGATGATAATGGGTTAAATGAAAATAATGACAGATGGGCTTTTATTGGGGGGGGGGCATAGACTGCTTGCTCTCCATTAGTTTTACTTAGTCTAATGGCTGTGGTTATATATACTTAGTGTTAACAAGCGTTGATTCCACTCATTATTTGGTGTAATTAGTTTTCATGTGTTAGTAACCGCCCACATCGGTGGTGTACCTGTTCCGTAGTTTTATGTGAAATGAAGGTCACAAAGGCAATAGTGCAATTGTTTTTAGAAATTTCTTTAGGTTTTCTGGTGTGTCTATGGCACGGACAGTCGGGGCTAGCTCATTCCAGAGTTTAGCTGATTTATAGAGGATACTTTTAGTGTATGCGGTACAGTACATCTCCCGCCAGCTACGCTGAAGTCCTCTCCCAACTCCAACCTCCACCCTGACCCCGAGCATGAGCCCAACCCAATGTCTCTAATCAAGACTTCCTAAAGGCTTATAAAGGCTTACATCCACAACTCTACAAAAGAGTGGTGTTTGTAAGTAAAATATATTAGAAAAACGGTAAAAACTTAAAATAATTAAAAAAATTAAATAAATTTATACTCAATCAGGTTTTATAAAGGTTTTATCAAATAAATTGGTAATATAAGATTGCATTTTTCATATGATACAAACTTTGATGGTTAATAGAAAATGAAATATGCTACCAGTGGTGTTCCCAAGTAGCAGAGATCGGAACTAATCGATAGTAAGGCATATATATGAATCAGGCGTATAAATGAATCGGGCACCGACAGATGAGGCGTATACACACGGGGAATAGGACAAGCTTGTATACGCAAAAGCATACCTACATACGCCAGGCACATATATATGTAAAAAAGGTGGTTCTCGTGCAGTGAAACTAATTTATAAAAGGTCAAAGGCTAGCTAGGTTTTCCTATTATACATACTGCATTAGAACTGATTTTAAACCTCAATACCTAAAAGATCAATAATACTATTGGTCAATTTCTTGATTGATTAAATAAAAGCAATGGTGATGTACATGTGTTAGCATATTTTTGAAAATACCTGTTTGGCAATTGGTTCCATTATATCCAGTGTCAGAACAGTTACATGTGTACATGTTCAGTTCATTGTTGCACTGGCCACCATGCATACATGGATTACTAGCACATTCATCAATATCTGTAATAAAAATAAAAAAACATTCACATTTAGGTAATATAGTATCATTAAACTAATTCGTGAATGGCCAAAGGTTAGCTAGGTTTTCTTGATATAATTACTGGATTTGAATTGCCTTTGTTCTTCAATCACTAATAAATCAATATCATATTTCTTCACTTAACCCAAAGATGTAATGCAAATTTAGCTCTCATCATATTCCAGTATGTGATATCTTGGTCTATTAATTATAACACTGATGTATGAGAATTGAGAATCCCTGATAAACCCTTTAAGGGAAGATAAACCTTTGAATTTTGAGGTCCTGTCCCTTTAATTTGTACATAGTCACTAGTATCACCTTTCCTTACTTAATCTTAAGATATAGGGCAAATACCTCCCGTCATATTCTAGAATGTGAGATATTGGTCAAGTTATTGTGACACTGATGTATAAGATATGAGGATCCCTGGTTGACTAGCAATGTTAGGTTGAAAAATATACCTGTTTGGCAATCTGTCCCCTTATAACCGGTCTCAGTACAGTTACATGTGTACATGTTCAGTTCATTGATACACTGGCCACCATTCATACATGGATTACTTGCACATTCATCAACATCTATAAACAGAAATGACACTTTTCACATTCAAGTAATGATAGATCATTAAACTAAATCATAACAAGCCAAAGGCTAGCTAGGTTTTCTTGATATAACTACTGGATTTGCCCTGATTTCATTCTTCAATCACTAAGAAATTAATATCATTTTTCTTCAGCTAACTCAAAGATGTAGGACAAATACCTCCTGTCAAATTCTAGTATGTGAGACATTGGTCAAGTTATTGTTACACTTATGTATAAGATCTCAGAAACCCTGATTATCATGTAATGTTAGGTTTGGAAACATACCTGTTTGGCAATCTGTTCCATTATATCCAGTGTCAGTACAGTTACATGTGTACGTGTTCAGTTCATTGTTACACTGGCCACCATGCATACATGGATTACTGGTACATTCATCAATATCTGTAATAAAAATGACAAAATTCACATTTAGGTAATATAGTATCATTAAACTAATTCGTGAAAGGCCAAAGGCTAGCTAGGTTTTCTTGATATAATTACTGGATTTGAATTGACTTTGTTCTTCAATCACTAATAAATCAATATCATATTTCTTCACTAAACCCAAAGATGTAATGCAAATTTAGCTCTCATCATATTCCAGTATGTGACATCTTGGTCTATTAATTATTACAATGATGTCTAAAAATTGAGAATCCCTGATAAACCCTTTTAGGGCAGATAAATCTTTGAATTTTGAGGTCCTGTCCCTTTGAATTGTACATAGTCACTAGTATCACCTTTCCATACTTAATCTTAAAATTTAGGGCAAATACCTCCTGTCATATTCTAGAATATGAGATATTGGTCAAGTCATTGTGACACTGATGTATAAGATATGAGGATCCCTGGTTGACAAGCAATGTTAGGTTGAAAAATATACCTGTTTGGCAATCTGTTCCATTATATCCAGTGTCGGTACAGTTACAAGTGTACATGTTCAGTTCATTGATACACTGGCCACCATTCATACATGGATTACTTGCACATTCATCAACATCTATAAACAGAAATGACACGTTTTACATTCAAGTAATGATAGATTATTAAACTAAATCATGACAAGCCAAGGCTAGCTACGTTTTCTTGATATAACTACTGGATTTGCCCTGATTTTATTCTTCAATCACTAAGAAATTAATATCATTTTTCTTCAGCTAACTCAAGATGTCGGACAAATACCTCCTGTCATATCTAGTATGTGAGACATTGGACAAGTTATTGTTACAGTTATGTATAAGATCTCAGAAACCCTGATTATCATGTAATGTTAGGTTTGGAAACATACCTGTTTGGCAATCTGTTCCATTATATCCAGTGTCAGTACAGTTACATGTGTACGTGTTCAGTTCATTGTTACACTGGCCACCATTCATACATGGGTTACTAGCACATTCATCAATATCTGTAATAAAAATGACAAAATTCAAAATTAGGTAATATAGTATCATTAAACTAATTCGTGAAAGGCTAAAGGCTAGCTAGGTTTTCTTGATATAATTACTGGATTTGAATTGATTTTGTTCTTCAATCACTAATAAATCAATATCATATTTCTTCACTAAACCCAAAGATGTAATGCAAATTTAGCTCTCATCATATTCCAGTATGTGACATCTTGGTCTACTAATTATTACACTAATGTATAAGAATTGAAAATCCCTGATAAACCCTTTAAGGGCAGATAAACCTTTGAATTTTGAGGTCCTGTCGTTTTGAATTGTACATAGTCACTAGTTTCACCTTTCCTTACTTAATCTTAAGATTTAGGGCAAATACCTCCTGTCATATTCTAGAATGTGAGATACTGGTCAAGTCATTGTGACACTGATGTATAAGATATGAGGATCCCTGGTTGACAAGCAATGTTAGGTTGAAAAATATACCTGTTTGGCAATCTGTTCCATTATATCCAGTGTCAGTACAGTTACAAGTGTACATGTTTAGTTCATTGATACACTGGCCACCATTCATACATGGATTACTTGCACATTCATCAACATCTATAAACAGAAATGACACGTTTTGCATTCAAGTAATGATAGATCATTAAACTAAATCATGACAAGCCAAAGGCTAGCTAGGTTTTCTTGATATAGCTACTGGATTTGCCCTGATTTTATTCTTCAATCACTAAGAAATTAATATCATTTTTCTTCAGCTAACTCAAGATGTAGGACAAATACCTCCTGTCATTTCTAGTATGTGAGACATTGGACAAGTTTTTGTTACACTTATGTATAAGATCTGAGAAACCCTGATTATCATGTAATGTTAGGTTTGGAAACATACCTGTTTGGCAATCTGTTCCATTATATCCAGTGTCAGTACAGTTACATGTGTACATGTTCAGTTCATTATTACACTGGCCACCATTCATACATGGATTACTAGCACATTCATCAATATCTGTAATAAAAATAAAAAACATTCACATTTAGGTAATATAGTATCATTAAACTAATTCGTGAATGGCCAAAGGTTAGCTAGGTTTTCTTGATATAATTACTGGATTTGAATTGATTTTGTTCTTCAATCACTAATAAATCAATATCATATTTCTTCACTTAACCCAAACATGTAATGCAAATTTAGCTCTCATCATATTCCAGTATGTGACATCTTGGTCTATTAATTATAACACTGATGTATGAGAATTGAGAATCCCTGATAAACCCTTTAAGGGAAGATAAACCTTTGAATTTTGAGGTCCTGTCCCTTTAAATTGACATAGTCACTAGTATCACCTTTCCTTACTTAATCTTAAGATATAGGGCAAATACCTCCCGTCATATTCTAGAATGTGAGATATTGGTCAAGTTATTGTGACACTGATATATAAGATATGAGGATCCCTGGTTGAAAAGCAATGTTAGGTTGAAAAATATACCTGTTTGGCAATCTGTTCCCTTATAACCGGTCTCAGTACAGTTACATGTGTACATGTTCAGTTCATTGATACACTGGCCACCATTCATACATGGACTACTTCCACATTCATCAACATCTATAAACAGAAATGACACGTTTAGCATTCAAGTAATGATAGATCATTAAACTAAATCATGACAAGCCAAAGGCTAGCTAGTTTTTCTTGATGTAACTACTGGATTTGCCCTGATTTTTTTCTTCAATCACTAATAAATTAATATCATTTTTCTTCAGCTAACTCAAGATGTAGGACAAATACCTTCTGTTATATCTAGTATGTGAGACATTGGACAAGTTATTGTTACACTTATGTATAAGATCTGAGAAACCCTGATTATCATGTAATGTTAGGTTTGGAAACATACCTGTTTGGCAATCTGTTCCATTATATCCAGTGTCAGTACAGTTACATGTGTACATGTTCAGTTCATTGTTACACTGGCCACCATTCATACATGGATTACTAGCACATTCATCAATATCTGTAATAAAAATAAAAAAACATTCACATTTAGGTAATATAGTATCATTAAACTAATTCGTGAATGGCCAAAGGTTAACTAGGTTTTCTTGATATAATTACTGGATTTGAATTGCCTTTCTTCTTCAATCACTAATAAATCAATATCATATTTCTTCACTTAACCCAAACATGTAATGCAAATTTAGCTCTCATCATATTCCAGTATGTGACATCTTGGTCTATTAATTATAACACTGATGTATGAGAATTGAGAATCCCTGATAAACCCTTTAAGGGAAGATAAACCTTTGAATTTTGAGGTCCTGTCCCTTTAAATTGTACATAGTCACTAGTATCACCTTTCCTTACTTAATCTTAAGATATAGGGCAAATACCTCCCGTCATATTCTAGAATGTGAGATACTGGTCAAGTCATTGTGGCACTGATGTATAAGATATGATGATCCCTGGTTGACAAGCAATGTTAGGTTGAAAAATATACCTGTTTGGCAATCTGTTCCATTATATCCAGTGTCGGTACAGTTACATGTGTACATGTTCAGTTCATTGATACACTGGCCACCATTCATACATGGATTACTTGCACATTCATCAACATCTATAAACAGAAATGACACGCTTAGCATTCAAGTAATGATAGATCATTAAACTAAATCATGACAAGCCAAAGGCTAGCTAGGTTTTCTTGATATAGCTACTGGATTTGCCCTGATTTTATTCTTCAATCACTAAGAAATTAATATCATTTTTCTTCAGCTAACTCAAAAATGTAGGACAAATACCTCCTGTCATATCTAGTATGTGAGACATTGGACAAGTTATTGTTACACTTATGTATAAGATCTGAGAAACCCTGATTATCATGTAATGTTAGGTTTGGAAACATACCTGTTTGGCAATCTGTTCCATTATATCCAGTGTCAGTACAGTTACATGTGTACATGTTCGGTTCATTGTTACACTGGCCACCATTCATACATGGATTACTAGCACATTCATCAATATCTGTAATAAAAATGACAAAATTCACATTTAGGTAATATAGTATCATTAAACTAATTCGTGAAAGGCCAAAAGCTAGCTAGATTTTCTTGATATAATTACTGGATTTGAATTGATTTTGTTCTTCAATCACTAATAAATCAATATCATATTTCTTCACTAAACCCAAAGATGTAATGCAAATTTAGCTCTCATCATATTCCAGTATGTGACATCTTGGTCTACTAATTATTACACTGATGTATAAGAATTGAGAATCCCTGATAAACCCTTTAAGGGCAGATAAACCTTTGAATTTTGAGGTCCTGTCGTTTTGAATTGTACATAGTCACTAGTATCACCTTTCCTTACTTAATCTTAAGATTTAGGGCAAATACCTCCCGTCATATTCTAGAATGTGAGATACTGGTCAAGTCATTGTGACACTGATGTATAAGATATGAGGATCCCTGGTTGACAAGCAATGTTAGGTTGAAAAATATACCTGTTTGGCAATCTGTTCCATTATATCCAGTGTCAGTACAATTACAAGTGTACATGTTTAGTTCATTGATACACTGGCCACCATTCATACATGGATTACTTGCACATTCATCAACATCTATAAACAGAAATGACACGTTTAGCATTCAAGTAATGATAGATCATTAAACTAAATCATGACAAGCCAAAGGCTAGCTAGGTTTTCTTGATATAGCTACTGGATTTGCCCTGATTTTATTCTTCAATCACTAAGAAATTAATATTATTTTTCTTCAGCTAACTCAAAAATGTAGGACAAATACCTCCTGTCATATCTAGTATGTGAGACATTGGACAAGTTATTGTTACACTTATGTATAAGATCTGAGAAACCCTGATTATCATGTAATGTTAGGTTTGGAAACATACCTGTTTGGCAATCTGTTCCATTATATCCAGTGTCAGTACAGTTACATGTGTACATGTTCAGTTCATTGTTACACTGGCCACCATTCATACATGGATTACTAGCACATTCATCAATATCTGTAATAAAAATAAAAAAACATTCACATTTAGGTAATATAGTATCATTAAACTAATTCGTGAATGGCCAAAGGTTAGCTAGGTTTTCTTGATATAATTACTGGATTTGAATTGCCTTTGTTCTTCAATCACTAATAAATCAATATCATATTTCTTCACTTAACCCAAACATGTAATGCAAATTTAGCTCTCATCATATTCCAGTATGTGACATCTTGGTCTATTAATTATAACACTGATGTATGAGAATTGAGAATCCCTGATAAACCCTTTAAGGGCAGATAAACCTTTGAATTTTGAGGTCCTGTACCTTTAAATTGTACATAGTCACTAGTATCACCTTTCCTTACTTAATCTTAAGATATAGGGCAAATACCTCCCGTCATATTCTAGATTGTGAGATATTGGTCAAGTTATTGTGATACTGATGTATAAGATATGAGAATCCCTGGTTGAAAAGCAATGTTAGGTTGAAAAATATACCTGTTTGGCAATCTGTTCCCTTATAACCGGTCTCAGTACAGTTACATGTGTACATGTTCAGTTCATTGATACACTGGCCACCATTCATACATGGATTACTTGCACATTCATCAACATCTATAAACAGAAATGACACGTTTAGCATTCAAGTAATGATAGATCATTAAACTAAATCATAACAAGCCAAAGGCTAGCTAGGTTTTCTTGATATAACTACTGGATTTGCCCTGATTTTATTCTTCAATCACTAAGAAATTAATATCATTTTTCTTCAGCTAACTCAAAAATGTAGGACAAATACCTCCTGTCATATCTAGTATGTGAGACATTGGACAAGTTATTGTTACACTTATGTATAAGATCTCAAAAACCCTGATTATCATGTAATGTTTGGTTTGGAAACATACCTGTTTGGCAATCTGTTCCCTTATAACCGGTCTCAGTACAGTTACATGTGTACATGTTCAGTTCATTGATACACTCGCCACCATTCATACATGGATTACCTGCACATTCATCAACATCTATAAACAGAAATGACACGTTTCACATTCAAGTAATGATAGATCATTAAACTAAATCATGACAAGCCAAAGGCTAGCTAGGTTTTCTTGATATAACTACTGGATTTGCCCTGATTTTATTCTTCAATCACTAAGAAATTAATATCATTTTTCTTCAGCTAACTCAAGATGTAGGACAAATACCTCCTGTCATATCTAGTATGTGAGACATTGGTCAAGTTATTGTTACACTTATGTATAAGATCTCAGAAACCCTGATTATCATGTAATGTTAGGTTTCTAAAGATACCTGTTTGGCAATCTGTTCCATTATATCCAGTGTCGGTACAGTTACATGTGTACATGTTCAGTTCATTGTTACACTGGCCACCATTCATACATGGATTACTAGCACATTCATCAATATCTGTAATAAAAATATAAAAACATTCACATTTAGGTAATATAGTATCATTAAACTAATTCGTGAATGGCCAAAGGTAAACTAGGTTTTCTTGATATAATTACTGGATTTGAATTGCCTTTGTTCTTCAATCACTAATAAATCAATATCATATTTCTTCACTTAACCCAAACATGTAATGCAAATTTAGCTCTCATCATATTCCAGTATGTGACATCTTGGTCTATTAATTATAACACTGATGTATGAGAATTGAGAATCCCTGATAAACCCTTTAAGGGAAGATAAACCTTTGAATTTTGAGGTCCTGCCCCTTTAAATTGTACATAGTCACTAGTATCACCTTTCCTTACTTAATCTTAAGATATAGGGCAAATACCTCCCGTCATATTCTAGAATGTGAGATATTGGTCAAGTTATTGTGACACTGATGTATAAGATATGAGGGTCCCTGGTTGAAAAGCAATGTTAGGTTGAAAAATATACCTGTTTGGCAATCTGTCCCCTTATAACCGGTCTCAGTACAGTTACATGTGTACATGTTCAGTTCATTGATACACTGGCCACCATTCATACATGGATTACTTGCACATTCATCAACATCTATAAACAGAAATGACACTTTTCACATTCAAGTAATGATAGATCATTAAACTAAATCATAACAAGCCAAAGGCTAGCTAGGTTTTCTTGATATAACTACTGGATTTGCCCTGATTTTATTCTTCAATCACTAAGAAATTTATATCATTTTTCTTCAGCTAACTCAAGATGTAGGACAAATACCTCCTGTTATATCTAGTATGTGAGACATTGGACAAGTTATTGTTACACTTATGTATAAGATCTGAGAAACCCTGATTATCATGTAATGTTAGGTTTGGAAACATACCTGTTTGGCAATCTGTTCCATTATATCCAGTGTCAGTACAGTTACATGTGTACATGTTCAGTTCATTGTTACACTGGCCACCATTCATACATGGATTACTAGCACATTCATCAATATCTGTAATAAAAATAAAAAAACATTCACATTTAGGTAATATAGTATCATTAAACTAATTCGTGAATGGCCAAAGGTTAACTAGGTTTTCTTGATATAATTACTGGATTTGAATTGCCTTTGTTCTTCAATCACTAATAAATCAATATCATATTTCTTCACTTAACCCAAACATGTAATGCAAATTTAGCTCTCATCATATTCCAGTATGTGACATCTTGGTCTATTAATTATAACACTGATGTATGAGAATTGAGAATCCCTGATAAACCCTTTAAGGGAAGATAAACCTTTGAATTTTGAGGTCCTGTTCCTTTAAATTGTACATAGTCACTAGTATCACCTTTCCTTACTTAATCTTAAGATATAGGGCAAATACCTCCCGTCATATTCTAGAATGTGAGATACTGGTCAAGTCATTGTGGCACTGATGTATATGATATGAGGATCCCTGGTTGACAAGCAATGTTAGGTTGAAAAATATACCTGTTTGGCAATCTGTTCCATTATATCCAGTGTCGGTACAGTTACATGTGTACATGTTCAGTTCATTGATACACTGGCCACCATTCATACATGGATTACTTGCACATTCATCAACATCTATAAACAGAAATGACACGTTTCACATTCAAGTAATGATAGATCATTAAACTAAATCATAACAAGCCAAAGGCTAGCTAGGTTTTCTTGATATAACTACTGGATTTGCCCTGATTTCATTCTTCAATCACTTAGAAATTAATATCATTTTTCTTCAGCTAACTCAAAAATGTAGGACAAATACCTCCTGTCATATTCTAGTATGTGAGACATTGGTCAAGTTATTGTTATACTTATGTATAAGATCTGAGAAACCCTGATTAACATGTATTGTTAGGTTTGGAAACTTACCTGTTTGGCAATCTGTTCCATTATATCCAGTGTCAGTACAGTTACATGTGTACATGTTCATTTCATTGCTGCACTGGCCACCATGCATACATGGATTACTGGTACATTCATCAATATCTGTAATAAAAATGACAAAATTCACATTTAGGTAATATAGTATCATTAAACTAATTCGTGAAAGGCCAAAACCTAGCTACGTTTTCTTGATATAATTACTGGATTTGAATTGATTTTGTTCTTCAATCACTAATAAATCAATATCATATTTCTTCACTAAACCCAAAGATGTAATGCAAATTTAGCTCTCATCATATTCCAGTATGTGACATCTTGGTCTACTAATTATTACACTGATGTATAAGAATTGAGAATCCCTGATAAACCCTTTAAGGCAAGATAAACCTTTGAATTTTGAGGTCCTGTCCATTTAAATTGTACATAGTCACTAGTATCACCTTTCCTTACTTAATCTTAAGATATAGGGCAAATACCTCCCGTCATATTTTAGAATGTGAGATATTGGTCAAGTTATTGTGACACTGATGTATAAGATATGAGGATCCCTGGTTGAAAAGCAATGTTAGGTTGAAAAATATACCTGTTTGGCAATCTGTTCCATTATAACCGGTCTCAGTACAGTTACATGTGTACATGTTCAGTTCATTGATACACTGGCCACCATTCATACATGGATTACTTGCACATTCATCAACATCTATAAACAGAAATGACACGTTTAGCATTCAAGTAATGATAGATCATTAAACAAAATCATGACAAGCCAAAGGCTAGCTAGTTTTTGTTGATATAACTACTGGATTTGCCCTGATTTTATTCTTAAATCACTAAGAAATTAATATCATTTTTCTTCAGCTAACTCAAGATGTAGGACAAATACCTCCTGTCATATTCTAGTATGTGAGACATTGGACAAATTATTGTTACACTTATGTATAAGATCTGAGAAACCCTGATTATCATGTAATGTTAGGTTTGGAAACATACCTGTTTGGCAATCTGTTCCATTATATCCAGTGTCAGTACAGTTACATGTGTACATGTTCAGTTCATTGTTACACTGGCCACCATTCATACATGGATTACTAGCACATTCATCAATATCTGTAATAAAAAAAAAAAAACATTCACATTTAGGTAATATAGTATCATTAAACTAATTCGTGAATGGCCAAAGGTAAGCTAGGTTTTCTTGATATAATTACTGGATTTGAATTGCCTTTGTTCTTCAATCACTAATAAATCAATATCATATTTCTTCACTTAACCCAAACATGTAATGCAAATTTAGCTCTCATCATATTCCAGTATGTGACATCTTGGTCTATTAATTATAACACTGATGTATGAGAATTGAGAATCCCTGATAAACCCTTTAAGGGAAGATAAACCTTTGAATTTTGAGGTCCTGTACCTTTAAATTGTACATAGTCACTAGTATCACCTTTCCTTACTTAATCTTAAGATATAGGGCAAATACCTCCCGTCATATTCTAGAATGTGAGATATTGGTCAAGTTATTGTGATACTGATGTATAAGATATGAGAATCCCTGGTTGAAAAGCAATGTTAGGTTGAAAAATATACCTGTTTGGCAATCTGTTCCCTTATAACCGGTCTCAGTACAGTTACATGTGTACATGTTCAGTTCATTGATACACTGGCCACCATTCATACATGGATTACTTGCACATTCATCAACATCTATAAACAGAAATGACACGTTTAGCATTCAAGTAATGATAGATCATTAAACTAAATCATAACAAGCCAAAGGCTAGCTAGGTTTTCTTGATATAACTACTGGATTTGCCCTGATTTTATTCTTCAATCACTAGGAAATTAATATCATTTTTCTTCAGCTAACTCAAGATATAGGACAAATACCTCCTGTCATATCTAGTATGTGAGACATTGGACAAGTTATTGTTACACTTATGTATAAGATCTCAAAAACCCTGATTATCATGTAATGTTAGGTTTGGAAACATACCTGTTTGGCAATCTGTTCCCTTATAACCGGTCTCAGTACAGTTACATGTGTACATGTTCAGTTCATTGATACACTCGCCACCATTCATACATGGATTACTTGCACATTCATCAACATCTATAAACAGAAATGACACGTTTAGCATTCAAGTAATGATAGATCATTAAACTAAATCATGACAAGCTAAAGGCTAGCTAGGTTTTCTTGATATAACTACTGGATTTGCCCTGATTTTATTCTTCAATCACTAAGAAATTAATATCATTTTTCTTCAGCTAACTCAAGATGTAGGACAAATACCTCCTGTCATATCTAGTATGTGAGACATTGGTCAAGTTATTGTTACACTTATGTATAAGATCTCAGAAACCCTGATTATCATGTAATGTTAGGTTTCTAAAGATACCTGTTTGGCAATCTGTTCCATTATATCCAGTGTCGGTACAGTTACATGTGTACATGTTCAGTTCATTGTTACACTGGCCACCATTCATACATGGATTACTAGCACATTCATCAATATCTGTAATAAAAATGACAAAATTCACAATTAGGTAATATAGTATCATTAAACTAATTCGTGAATGGCCAAAGGCAAGCTAGGTTCTCTTGATATAATTACTGGATTTGAATTGCCTTTGTTCTTCAATCACTAATAAATCAATATCATATTTCTTCACTAAACCCAAAGATGTAATGCAAATTTAGATCCCATCATATTCCAGTATGTGACATCTTGGTCTATTAATTATTACACTGATGTATAAGAATTGAGAATCCCTGATAAACCCTTTAAGGGCAGATAAACCTTTGAATTTTGAGGTCCTGTCCCTTTGAATTGTACATAGTCACTACTATCACCTTTCCTTACTTAATCTTAAAATCAAGGGCAAATACCTCCCGTCATATTCTAGAATGTGAGCTATTGGTCAAGTTCTTGTGACACTGATGTAAAAGATATGAGGATCCCTGGTTGACGAGCAATGTTAGGTTGAAAAATATACCTGTTTGGCAATCTGTCCCCTTATAACCGGTCTCAGTACAGTTACATGTGTACATGTTCAGTTCATTGATACATTGACCACCATTCATACATGGATTACTTGCACATTCATCAACATCTATAAACAGAAATGACACGTTTCACATTCAAGTAATGATAGATCATTAAACTAAATCATGACAAGCCAAAGGCTAGCTAAGTTTTCTTGATATAACTACTGAATTTGCCCTGATTTTATTCTTCAATCACTAAGAAATTTATATCATTTTTCTTCAGCTAACTCAAAGATGTAGGACAAATACCTCCTGTCATATTCTAGTATGTCAGACATTGGTCAAGTTATTGTTACACTTATGTATAAGATCTGAGAAACCCTGATTATCATGTAATGTTAGGTGTGGAAAAATACCTGTTTGGCAATCTGTTCCATTATATCCAGTGTCGGTACAGTTACATGTGTACATGTTCAGTTCATTGCTGCACTGGCCACCATGCATACATGGATTACTGGTACATTCATCAATATCTGTAATAAAAATGACAAAATTCACAATTAGGTAATATAGTATCATTAAACTAATTCGTGAAAGGCCAAAAGCTAGCTAGGTTTTTCTTGATATAATTACTGGATTTGAATTGATTTTGTTCTTCAATCACTAATAAATCGATATCATATTTCTTCACTAAACCCAAAGATTTAATGCAAATTTAGATCCCATCATATTCCAGTATGTGACATCTTGGTCTATTGATCGTTACACTGATGTATAAGAATTGAGAATCCCTGATAAACCCTTTAAGGGCAGATAAACTTTTGAATTTTGAGGTCCTGTCCCTTTGAATTGTACATAGTCACTACTATCACCTTTCCTTACTTAATCTTAAGATTTAGGGCAAATACCTCCCGTCATATTCTAGAATGTGAGATATTGGTCAAGTTATTGTGACACTGATGTATAAGATATGAGGATCCCTGGTTGACAAGCAATGTTAGGTTGAAAAATATACCTGTTTGGCAATCTGTTCCCTTATAACCGGTCTCAGTACAGTTACATGTGTACATCTTCAGTTCATTGATACACTGACCACCATTCATACATGGACTACTTGCACATTCATCAACATCTATAAACAGAAATGACACGTTTCACATTCAAGTAATGATAGATCATTAAACTAAATCATGACAAGCCAAAGGCTAGCTAAGTTTTCTTGATATAACTACTGGATTTGCCCTGATTTTATTCTTCAATCACTAAGAAATTAATATTTTTCTTCAGCTAACTGAAAGATGTAGGACAAATACCTCCTGTCATATTCTAGTATGTGAGACATTGTTCAAGTTATTGTTACACTTACGTATAAGATCTGAGAAACCCTCATTTACATGTAATGTTAGGTTTGGAAACATACCTGTTTGGCAATCTGTTCCATTATATCCAGTGTCAGTACAGTTACAAGTGTACATGTTCAGTTCATTGCTACACAGGCCACTATTCATACATGGAGTACTTGCACATTCATCAATATCTGTAAATAAAAATGACAGAATTCAGTTTTTGGCACAGTTATAAGTGCATCTGTTGAGTCCATTTTTGAAATGGTCATTATTTAGGTAGGATTACTGGAACACTTAGGTTCCATCTGACAGAGAAATAATGATATTTCTATTAACATAGGGTGAACAAAAGGATAATTTAGAAATTCACAAAATTTGGTGTTATCATTATATAAATGATTACATATGATCTTCTATTAAACTGCTTTTCTATTGTGTCAGCATTTCAAAACATGACTTAGATGAATAGGTAGATGAATAGAACATCTCGGTAATTATTCAGACAGGTTTCTCAACAAACCTACATACAAAATTATAGAAATTTGCAGTAGAAGATATTCAGTCAATATGTCCATTACATAGGGAAATAACAGAGATAAAAATTCTCTATCGTCATTGACTATATTCCTTTACCTTAAACTGCACACAACTAACCAGTTTATTCCCATATACGCCAATGCGTAAATGCATGTATAGGCTGAATATTGACTATTTTTCATATATAAACATTCATATTTCACACCATACATATACTGTTTCTTTTTGTATACAAACACTTCTTGTCTAAATTTCACACCTGGCGTATAAGAGAGGAAATAACCTCTGCATGACATATATATGCCAGGCGTATTTGTGTACTGATAGAAAATAAAAAGAGAAGTCCTCCTCCCAGAGTCCCCACTGCTTCTGCGAATTATTAGTGTGTTATTTTAGCACTTTAGGCGGTGGTAAGGCGAGGGTTAGGCACGAGATAGGTGGGCCCGGGACTAGGACTTCTCTTCGTGGCAGGGGGTAGGCGGAGGTAGGCGGGGGTAGGCGGTGGGTAAGCAAGGGTTAGGCCAAGGACGGTGGGGACGAGGAAGTTATATCTAATGCCACCTAGTCTGTATATATACAGTGCCAGAATCATAATTACAAAACAATGGTGTTTGAAAAAGTCAAATCTATCAAAAAAGGTAAAAAAACCACAAGAATGCTGGGTTTAATATATGTAGTTACTGAATTGACACTTTTGAAAGATTTTATAATCAAAATTGAAGATATAACATTGTTTTTTATATAACATAGACTTTGATAACTAATGGCAAATGATATAAAACAACAGTGGTGTCCCCAAGTGGCAGAGATCGGAATTATTGGATTGTGGCATAAATACAACAGAAACAGGCGTATATATGACGTATATATTACCGCAACATGGACATGTATATATGCCAATAGATACTTGTATACCCAAATTGGTACTTGTGTGGTGGTCGCTGCCTGACTAGCAGGTTGGAAGACCCCTTTCAGGCCTATGCCACAGGCCGAAGGTTGTCATGGTGGGAGCCTATTACAGCTTGTCCACCGGAAGAACCTTCAGCCGCCTGAAGTTGTACCTCTGGAAAGTCTTTGCAAACTTTCCGAAGCCCCAACTCAGGATCGCTTATCCAGGCGGACTCCTATCTGTGTTCCTCATGTAAGAACTGGGTTAGTTAATACATGAGGAGCAAAGCAACAGTCTACCACAGTCAACCGAGATTGAATGCAGTAGCCCATCATGGAAGTGGCTAGGTGGAAAACAAGTTTTTCCCCCATCCAGGTACTTCCCAAACCCACCTGGTCCCTGGAGAGCTGATGACTCTGCTGGTTCTTCAGATGGCGCATCCCTGGCCCACTGGCTTCCAGCCATGTCATCTGCTGTCTACCCTAAACATACTTGTCAGAGAGAGGTTTGGTGTCGACATCATTTGACTGACTGGCCTCAGTGGTAGTCGAAGGAGCAGACATAACCTGGGTGGTCTGCTTGGGCTGCAGTGGGCTCAGCACCATTGCCGGCTGAAGCTGAGACACCAGCTGCTGTAGAGCAGTTGGTCTGGTATCAAGAATGATCCTGGACTCAAACAGGATGATGTTGGCAGTCATCCCCATAGCTCCACCCAGTTCCCAGGGTTGAGCGCCCGATGTTACCCTGGAAGGTCCCGCCTGCATCTGTAGTTGGCACTCTTGGCTGCAAGGGCTCAGTCTGATCCATGGGGAAATGACCTTGGCAGGTTGTCCACACTAACATCCATGGGGTGAGCCTCAATGGACGTAGTGGCAGTAGTAGAGGTTTCCTCCACCAGGTATGACCACCCTAACGCATCAGCGAGTTGTCAATTTGCCAGGTCTGATCCTTCCAAGCTAAGCTGTCGGGCTAACCACGCTTCCTCAAGAGGTTGCGGGTTATCCCCAATGTTGTAGAGTGAGATACCCATATGCCAAAGACAACTCCTCTTGGAGGTACTCGGTGTGGGTTCCGGCTTACTGGCACTGGCCTGCGCCATGGGTTTGTCCGAGCCTTTCGACCAAGCCCCCTTCAACGTCTTCCGTTGTTTCTCAGGTTTGGTTTTCACCTTACCTGAGTCACACGAGTCTGACTTGCCAGCTTTCTCGGCTTCTGCCGCTTCCAACTTTTCCTCTGCCTGTTCCCAGGCAGCTTGACAGAGTTGCTGTTTTGACAGCTGCAGTTCTGAAACGCCCCTGGACCCTGAGGCCACGGCTTTGTTCCCGGACTTCCCCAGCTCAGACTTAGCTGGTTTTGACACCGGTTCCTCATCCCTACTGGAATTCTCTATTGAAACAGTCGCCCCCAACTGATGAATCTGTCTTCATAGCTGCCTCTGCCCCAGCCTCAAACCCGCCTGGGTTAGCTAACGGTCCCGGGGCCATGAAGGTCCCCGTACCCGCCAGCCTTCTGCTGGGAGGTGTCCAATGCTGGTTCATTGACTGCACCACGGCACACATCTGGGGATCCGGAATCCTCGCCAACATTTGTTCCAGACTCTGGGTAGAAACCTCAGGTCCGGAACCTTCCGAGTCAGGAGCCTTCCTCAGAGTCTGTCTATGCCTCAGTATTTCATTCTCAGATTCAGAACCCCTAACTTACTTCATTACCATATCTGAGTCACTAGGGGTCTCAGTGGGTACTGAGCCCTTCTTCAGACGCACACCGGAAGATCCCTTAGCAGCCAGGGCTGCCTCAGGACTCTTGATTTTTCCCTGTCCAGGTTGCTCCTCTCGGGTTTCCCCAAGAAGAGCGGAGTTCTCAGGCTCATCCCCTTCAAGGTCAAAATCACCATCATCTTAACCGATGAGCAAAGCATCATCGTCCAGATCTGCCCCATGCTCGCCAGAGGCTAAGGATCCGAGCAGGCCTGAGGGTAGCTCTCACTCATCCTCTGCATTGGGGGTACGACCAGCCATGCTGCTACCACCCGACCACTGAAAAAACAGGGCCTTATATACTCCTAGTTGACCCGGATTCAATCTCTTGAACCAATCAACCATGCTGAGACAGACTCACCTGTGCGTCTCAACACAGCATGAGTGAAGAAGCCAATGGTCAGCAGTTACACTTGACCTGATTCACTCATGCCATTCAATCTCCCAGCGGATGTTCCGAAACCCGGGATGGCCCTTTCTAGGGTTCCTACCCAAGTTCTCACCTTGTGGGGATTTCCTTCAGCCGTCCTGCTTCATGTTAGAAGTGTGGGAGGCTGTGACCAGATTTCATGATCATACCTGACAGAGGGCCCTCAACAGGGTCCCTGACCCGGCGTTTACATTAGACGATTATAGCGGCGATTCTTCATTTTAGTGCAGCCTGACAACTTTCAGCAGTAAAAGGCTAGAAGTCGTCTAATGTAAACGCCAAGCGCATGGCGACTGCAGATCGTCTGGTTACATCACATTATGCTATTTGGCACCACCTCACAACTATTAGACAGACTCTGGCCTTGGCGACTATTTAAAGCAGGCTTGAAATAGTCGTCTACAAGGGCGGCGATTCTATGAAAACAGAGGTGTCGACCCTCTGCACCTTGGACACAAAACGTCTGATTTGCTTCAATGACATCGGTGGGGAGGGGGGGGGAGGGGGGATTGGTGTGGGGGATTGGTGTGGGGCCTGAGGGGTTAGGGGGATAGGTAGGTGAGGGGGGTTGAGGGGTGGATAGGTACATTATTTCAGGCATTTCTGTGTTGGGGCAGGGAGGGATTCTTTGTATTCTATGGGCAGAGATTTATATACGGAACTTGTGGAGGGGGGGTGCCTTTTTTATTTTTATTTCTGTTTTTTAAGGTACCTTTTTTTGAATATTAAAAAAAAAATTTAGAACCAGTATCATCTTCGCCAGGGCTGAGTTTTTCAGATACATCAAAATAGTACATTCTTACATTTTTGTCTTGGAGGGGGGGGGTATATGCATGGGAGCAGAGTACCTAATTTTGACAAACAATTTCCTTGGGGGGGGGGGGCATATTTGAAGAAAAGATTTCGGAGGGGGGCAAAAATTTCAGGTGCTTCCGTGCTGGGGCAGAGGGTTATTGTTTTTGTACTGTCATTGAGGCAGGGACTTATAGTGGTAACTCTGTGGGGGAGGGGGGGGGCTCATTTCATCTTTATTTTTCTATGGAGGACTATTTTGGGGGGGAAATAATGGGATTTCCTGGGGGAGAGGGCTTCAACAAAAAATTTTTTTTTTATATTTTCATTGGGGCAGGGGACTTACTACTTACTATCTTAGTACATCTTTGGGGGGCTAGTTCTATTTTCCATGGTGGTCTTAATCATATTCTTTATTGGAAGGGTTGTTTTTTTAAGAAAAGAATTTAGTGGGGTTTCAGGTGCTTCTGAGTAGAAGTGGGGATGATTTTTAGTATTATTATGGCGGGGGTAAATACCATTTTTACTGTGTACGCCGATGTATACACACACATGAAAATACAGGAACAAATTTCGGGGGGGGGAGGCACCCCCTATGCCCTCCCCCCACCTCCCCAGGTGTGCCCCTGATGAATGGCCATTTACACAGGTACAACTATCAATCATCGATGTCCATATCTATTGAAAGTTGATTCTGTGAAAACCTATAGTCGTCAGTGTAAACGATCTAGTACATTCTAAGGTCGACGACTTTTGCGGTGGACATTGCCACCACCTGGCGACTCTTGACTGACGATCTACAGTCGCCACATATTTAGTCGTCCAATGTAAACGCCGGGTCAGAGCAACGTCTGGGCTGCAGCACACAACTTACTCAAGGTGAGTATTGATCAACATTTGATTCAACTTGACATGCCACTGAGTCCTAACAATCTACACTCCATACCAGTGTTTCTCGTGTTTTTGACAATCCCAGCACCACTACACTTTGTAGTTAACCACAGCCTTTGATTTTAATCGAGAGCTGTGGCGTGGGTGCAAGCCCAATACAGGCTTATTTCTACTTGTCGAACCATACTTAGTATGCATGGCTCGGTCAGTAGCCATTTTCAACTTTGCTGCTTCAGGCTTCAGATCCACCCACACCTTCCCTTTCAGGTTGGTGTAAGCAGTAGTAGCCTTCCGTGGCCGTCCCAGATTTTGTCTTGTTGATGGGCACCCATCACTCAGAATCCCAGTAACCTTTGACTGGGACTTCCCAGCAGGGGTGGGCCTCCGTCGTGTTGAAGGGTGCTTTTTGCCCAGCTTCTTGCCTCTTTGAACCCAGGACCTCCCTTCTTTCCAGGTCGGGTCCATGGTCAGTGACACATCCCGTTTTATAACAGGGTGTGAAACTTCAAAGCCGGAATATTCACGCTTCCCCTCCCATGGTCGTAATCAAGCTACATGGGATTTGTCATGCTTTCTAGACCATTCATCCTCTATCAATACTGTCATTTCTGACAATACCTGAACGATTCTGAAAGGTCCATCCCAGTTAGGAGCGAGTTTGACATTTACCAATGGAGTGTGGTATCGTGCTACCCTGAACATATGTGGCTTAAGATTGACATCATGGCCAGTCTTCTGCCACTCAGCAGCTTTCTCCAGGTTGCGTCTTGCAAGGTAATATGCCTCAACAAAACGTTCCCGGAGCATTTAAACAAAACCTATGGGACAAGGATCATCTGTGGACATTCCAGGAACGCCATAGACAATGTCAGCGGGCATTATTATCTCCTTGCCAAAGACGAGTAAGTTAGGTAAACACCCCGTTCTGGAATGTACTGTCCCATTATAAGCGTGTGCTATGAATGGAGCCAGTTCATCCCAATTCTTCTGGTTATCATCGAGTCCAGAGACACTGTTGAATCTTTCTACCATACCATCTGATTGAGGATGTGTATGGATTTGTACATGTCTTTTTAATCTCCAGTATCCTACACATCTCTTTCCAGATTTGGGATTCAAATTCCCGTCCCTGGTCGGAATGTAGCACACCCGGAGTTCCAGAAGGCAGCATCCAGTTTTTCACTAAAGCTTCCACACATGTGGCAGATTTGTGATACTTAAGGGGATAAATCTGCACATATTTTGTGTATTAATCCATCACCACCATCATGCAGGTGTTCCCATTATCTGACTTATCCATACCAGATATGATATCGAGAGCGATTCTGGCAAACATGACTCCAAAGAGTTTCTGTTGTAGCAGCATCTTTCCCAGACCTATTCCGGGTTTGACTTGGCCACAGACAGAATATCCAGTTATCCATCTTCGGATATCATCACCAATTCCAGGCCAGCAGTAATGACGCCTTATTCTGGCATCCATCGTTTTCCGTCCTAGATGTGCTGCAATCCTATGTTCATGACATAGGTTCATTAATCCGGAATGTAGTTCTCGTGGGACCACTAATTGCAAAGTAAGCTTTAGTGGTAGCAACATAGTTCTCCAACAATACAATATTCCATCCCGGAATTCCAATTCCTTTCAATGACCACACAGATTCCGAAACTCTCGGTTTTCAGGTGAGATCTCAGGCCCTGTAGGTCTAAAGAGCCCATTTGCAACCAGTTTACATAACTGGGACAGACCTGGGTCAGCCTGTTGACTTTCCTTAATGTGTTCCAGAGTCCACTGATTGTTCCGGGGCGTTTTCATTTTCTGGGCACGTAAAGTAGCTATCACTGCTCTATGTTCACCACAATCTCGGCAATCTGGTAGTCCACATTTCCGCACTGGCCTCAGAGAGACACAATCTGCGCTAACATGTGACTTTCTGGATGGGTGTTCTATCTGGCAGTTGGTCAATCCAACTCGGAAAGCAACTTCGGCTTCAGGAGTCCATTGGATCTCTTTCGACTTCCCTGCTTTATCTAGTACCACATACTGCTGCAATGAGTGTGCAATTTCAGAAAAACCCTAGATAAAGTCACAGTAATACGAAAAAGATCCTAGGAAAGACCTTTTATATTCTGGGGGCATGGCCATTTAGCCACAGCCTCCAACTTGGATGGGTCAGCCTGGATTCCTTTTCCGGATATAATCCTTCCCAAGTATTCCACAGACCTTTGGAACAGTTTACACTTCTGAGGTTTGAGCTTCAACCCATAGGATTTGATTCGCTCAAATACCTACCGGAGGTTCTCTAGACATTCAACATAACTCTTTCTGAAGATGATTATGTTGTCCAGATAAACAAAACATTTTTTCCATTGCAAGCTGTGCAACATCTGATCCATCATGGACTCAAACGTTGCAGGAGCATTGCATAGACCAAACGGCATTATGGTAAACTTGTAAAGCCCCTGATGAGTAGTGAAAGCCGTTTTAGGCTGATTACCACCGTTCATTTTCACCTGCCAATATCCAGACTGGAGATCCAAAGTACAAAACCACTGGTTCCCACCTAAAGAGTCAAGGCTCTCATCGATCCGAGGTATTAGGCAGGCATTCTTACAGGTGATACCATTCAGCTTTCTGTAGTCTATACAGTGCTGTCAGGTACCATCCTTCTTTGTAGCTATTACTACAGGGCTGGCCCAAGGGCTTGCACTGGGAACCTTCTGGTTCACCATTTTCTCCACTTCCTGTTCTAAAGCTTCCCGTTTTACCGGAGGTAGCCGTCGATAAGGAAGTCGGAAAGGTTTGTGCCCTTGAGCGTCAATCATGTGTTCCACCCGATTAGTACATCCTAAAGGATCTCCTGGTCGAGCAAAGATTGACTCCATATCTTTAAGAAGTGTCCTTAACTCCTGTCTCTCCCCACTGTATAGGCGTCTAGAGTTTCATGCAGCTGACCCAGAACGGGAATATATTCCATTCCAGAATCAATTGCACCCACCCTCACTTCTTCATAATCAACTCAGTGGTCCCAGGTCGGATGCCATATCTTTCCCGTCTATATTGGACACTGGAAAAGGTGTGATTCCCTGTGGACCAGAGTCTACTAGGCCATCAACATGAGCTAGGGTTGCCAAGGGGCCATCCATAAAGTATGCACGCACCAAGGGGGGTTGGGGGGTCAGAAATTTTGGAAAATCTGCGTATGCTCCCTCTTTGTTCTATTGCATACAAGATTGGGAGAGGGGGTGGGGGTCCAAAATTTCAGAAAGAAGTATCAAGCAAGGAGTTCTGGCCCAAGGTAAACTCTCGGGGTCTGTTTGGAGGCTACCTGGAAGGTATCCTCCTCCTCATCCTGGGACTCTCCAGGGCTATCTGTCTGAGACCCAATTTTACTGAGTCCCTCCAGATCCCTTGTGGGGCCATCTCGACTACTGGGCGCCGGACTAAGGTTCCGCAGAACCGTCAAGCTCAGATTCTGAGCAGCAGTCCTTTTCTGAACTTATCCTTTCCCGGACATCTGGATGTTACCCCCTCCCTCCAGGTTAGGTGGTGTATTGCCATTTCAGGCCTGGGAATTGAGTTGAGAAGTTACCTCCTCATCCTCACCTTCCTGCGCAGCCTGGAACCTGGTTGTTACACCAGTTCCGTGCATTTACCGAGAATCCCGGGTTGTGCAAGCAACCTAGGATCCTGGTCATGGCACCAATGGGGTGGTCGCCGCTTGACTAGCAGGTTGGAAGACCCCTTTCCGGAATGCTAGTTCATGGTGGGATCCCACCCTACAAACAGCTATGTAGGTTGGTTCGATTTTCGGTAGGTTTTCACGAACTTAGTAACACAAAACACAACTCACACATTTGATAAACAGGAATATTTATCAACAACTTGCTTTCCAGGTGCCGGGTGTGCTGGGTAATGCTGGAGAAGCTAATCTAAAGGACTTGCCTAACCACCAGGAAGGTTATGAGAACCCGCCTGCAAAGATGAGGGTCCAAAGGTCCGCTCTCAGGCAGAGATGCACGAGGATAGCCTGTCGACCTACTGTGAATGCTGAGTATATATACCCAGCGTTACGTAATCCCGGCCTCTGCCACGCCACTCTCGTGTGCATAGTTGCCTGGAACCTGCTGGATTCCGGCCCAACTTGTATACGCCAATCACATACATATATAAAGTGGTTTGTTTCGTGCAGTGTTGAAATTGAAATATATTTAAATCTTAATGGTGGTAGTAGAAGGACTAATATGCAACTCCTATTGGAAATTGTGTATAGCTTGAATATATATGATCCTCAATTAAGAAATGTGATGCGCTTTGGAAACAAAAATGTTTGGCAGTTTGTTCCAGTATATCTAGTGTAGGGGTCAGGGCAGTCGAGAAGCGTTGTTTCACTCTAGAACTAGGTGGCGCGAGTGCCGATCCCTGCTGTGCGGTATGGCCGGCAGACCCGCAGTATGCAAATGCTGCGGGTTCACCCGCATTACGTTACTCGGCCACTATATAAGGTCGAGTCCACAGCAGGTTGATAGGACTTCTCACGGTGCCTCTTTACGGAGTGAACGTCTGAAGCCTCACGAGTTGGTTAGGTTGTGTTGAAACACCTTTCAACGTTGAAGAGACCAGTATCTCTTCCCGCGCTAGTTGGTGCCCCGCAGCACCAACGGATTGTGTATACTTTCCATAAATAAAGAACTGTGAACTGAAAGTGGTTTTCTATTCGCGGTTAAGCGGTAGTTAGTAGATCTTGTATCTCCCTCCCTTTTCCAGTGGGTAAAGCCGAACCCACCTGTATTGGCACGGTATGCACGGTACAGGGTAGCGACTAGTCTCGGAACCTCTGGTCGACTGACGATCACGGAGAGTGGTAATACACTTTCAGCGACTAGAGGGTAACCGCTACATTGGTGCCGTGACCAGGATTTTTGGCTGCTTGCACAGCCGAAGATCACTGGAAGAGAGGAATGGCGGATAAGCTGGGTGTAAAAACCCAGTCGAAGATCGCCGTGCAGAGTCCTGCCGCAGAAGGCGCAGCCGGCCCGGAGAAGACACAAGATGTCTGTACTCCGCAGGAAGCTGCTAGCCAGTCGCGGAAAAAGGCTGCAAGGAATGTGGTTGAGCAACTAAGCTCAACCGTACTCCACATGGGGACGCCCAGGGCAGCCCGCTTTGACCAGCTTGCGTTGGTCGAGGATCAAGAAAGGGCGGTATTGGCGCGCACACAGCGCGCAGAGGCAGACTATGCTTTAAAGTATAGGACTCCTCCGCCAGGCTGGCAGAGTGTGACTAAGGATCACGTATACTCCCCACAAGGGAATGCAACAGGTCCTCAGATCTATACGCCGCCACGGATAGATCGGAGACCTCCAATGGTGAACTTTGCTTCCCCAATGGATTCTCTGAGGAACTCTATGCACGCTAGTGATAGGGGAGTACCGTCTAATTCCGCGATAGCAGAATTAGGACTAAACCCTGTGCTTGCGGAGAATAACGCAGATCGGGTGTTCAATCGATCTCTGGCACAAGCTAGAGATGTCCCGATTGTGAGACCGGCAGAAACAGCCAGACGCAACGCCATCATTCTGAAGCCTTTTGGTAAAGGAATGGTGTTGGAGCACTGGTTTGCCAGGTTCTGTGAGGATGTCCAGTGCAATGGGTGGAGTACTACCGATACACTGCCGTACCTCATGAGAGCGTTGCGCGATGGACCCGGAGAGGCTGCTTTACGCGCCTACCGGTGTTCAGCTACGCATGGATGGGATGCCCTTGTGGAAGTAGCATCTTATTACTGTGGACAGCTAGTAACGCTGAACCCTCGTTCGACTTTCCTGAGTCGGATACAGGGAAAGGATGAGTCCGCCCATGCTTACGGGTTAGCCTTACAGCAACTGCTGATGGAGGTTTACCCCGGTACTCGACTGGACTCGCCAGCACTGCATGAGGATCTACAAACTCAGTTTGTCAAGGGTCTCAGAGACGAGGACATCCGTACAGAGGTGGTCTCAAAATGGGAGCCTGGTATGACCCTCATACAGGTGTTGAGAATAGTGGACGCCTATGAACAAAGATGTGCTCTGTTCGGACAGTATGGAAAACCTGCGAGTAAAACCTAGGTTGCCATGCTAACGCCATCCTGGGAACAGGATGAGTTGACGGCCGAGGAAACCAGCGACCCAGAAATGGAGGATGTACTCTCCGCAGTGCGGTCAATGGTACTCGGACGTCGTGGTTTCCGCGGTAGGGGCCGTGGCCGGTTGAATCCAGGGAGACCCAGGAATGGGAATCCTCAGATGACAGAACAGGCCGTGGGTAAGGATTCCAAGGAATCACCTACTGTAACAGAGTTGTTGCTGCAGATCAACGAAAGGTTATCGCAATTGGAGAAAAACCAATTAGATACTCAACGTTGTTGGCAGTGTGGAAAGACTGGGCACATTTCTCCGGAATGTCCCCAGAAGTTGGCTGCTGTAGAAACCACAGACAGTCCCCTAGCTTTGCCTTCCTCTCATGAGGATCCGGTAAACTAGAAAGGGCTATGGTAAGTGGCGAAACAGTAGCCCGAGCAACTGTATGCCTGAGTACGCAAACCGGAGAACCAGCGAGTAGAGTGAATCTTGCTCGGACCAGAGAGGAAGAGATTTAGAGTCAGATTGCTACAATTTGTTCTCGCTATCTATCTCTGAAGCATCCCTGTTTACAATGGTTACGCCAGCATGGATGGGACCTTGGCACCCTCGATGGTATTTCCCGGTTCATTCAGCAGCCTTCTCCTCTAGGAGGGAGACGATGGTATGTACCTGTGAGAATTCAGGGGTTGAAAGTAGATTTGTTGGTTGATACTGGAGCAAGTCGCTCTGTGTTGAATCACAATCTATATAAGACTTTTGAATTTGATCCGGAATGTAAAGTTTCGGAAGCAAGTGCAAGGGCTGCTAATGGTACTCCGTTGAAGTGCTATGGCAAAGTGATTATTCCGATCTCAGTAGGTAACACTGAATTAGTGTGGAATCCCATACTCAGTGATACCGAAGAGAATGGAATAATTGGAATAGACTTCCAAGCATTGTATGGAGTGTCATTGGACCTTCAGCAAGGACTGCTTCGGATTAAACACCCGGAACAGCTGGAAGTAGAATGTTCCTGTAGACGGATTTCTTCAGTGGTCTCTGTCAGGCAGAATGTAAGCATCGCCCCTCAGCAGATGGTAAATGTGCTAATAGCTGGGGAAGGTAACTTGCCATTAGCAGATGCTATGTTTGAGCCTGATCCGATGTTGTTTCCAGACAAAGGATTACAGGCTTGGGACACCCTTATGGGTTGAGCTGGGATCGGATCCATACCCGTGAGTAATCATATCACGGGGAGGATAGTGTTGAAGAAAGGCGACGTTGTTAGCCGAGTAATATTGGCTAACTCAGTAGATACAGTGGAGGTTCGTCCTCTAGGTATTTCGCCTACCGACAACGACCCGAGGGAGGTGAAGATTGGGTGCGTGAACACGAACTCGGAAAAAGATCCCGGGTTTGCAGTTCTGCACAAGACCCTAGAAACTCTGATTACTGCTGCAGACGCCCTAACAGGTGCGGAGCAACGGGAATTAAGGGGTATGCTAGGAAGGTGGAATAAGATCTTTGCGCAGCCAGGAGACCCATTGGGTAGAACTGATTGTGCAGAGCACCACATTGATACAGAGGGAAACATTCCATTTAGACTACCCTACCAGAGACTACCGCCCATAAAGCGGGAAGCTTTGGAAGAGGAGTTACGGAAAATGCTTTCTCAAGAAGTGATCATACCCAGTGAAAGCCCTTGGGCCAGCCCTGTGGTGATGGTTACTAAGAAGGATGGTACTTGCCGGTTCTGTATTGACTACAGAAAACTGAACAGTATCACCTGGAAGAATGCCTATCCAATACCACAGATCGATGACAGTCTTGACTCTCTGGGAGGGAACCAATGGTTTTGTACCTTGGATCTCCAGTCTGGGTATTGGCAGGTAAAGATGGCTAGTGAAGATCAGCCGAAAACTGCCTTCATTACCCACGAAGGGCTGTATGAATTTACAGTAATGCCCTTTGGCCTCTGCAATGCCCCAGCGACGTTTGAATCCATGATGGATCAGATGCTGAAAGGATTGCAGTGGAAGAAATGTTTGGTTTATTTAGACGACATAATTGTTTTCGGGAAAACCATGGAACAATGTCTAAATAACCTAGCAGAGGTCTTTGAACGTATAGAGTCTTACGGCTTGAAACTCAAACCTCAGAAGTGTAAACTGTTCAAACGCTCAGTGGAGTACTTGGGTATTTTAGTTGCGGGTGATGGTATCCGCGCTGACCCATCTAAGTTGGATGTAGTGGCTAAATGGCCTCGACCCCGGAATATAAAAGAAGTAAGATCTTTCCTTGGATTCTGTTCATATTATCGTGACTTTATCCCGGGTTTTTCCGAAACTGCCCATGCTTTGCAACAGTACACTGTAAAAAGCGTGTTTGACTATACACACTAGATTTGCTAAACACCGTCACAATATCTGCACACATGTATCTAAACGCCACCGGATTTTAAACACTCGTTCTACTACTTAAACGCTTATTTTTTACACACTTAAACGTTTTTCTCCCAAGTGTTTAGCCGTTTAGTCTTTACACACTAAGTGTTTAGTTTTACACATATCTGTGTGCATCCCCACAACCTCGTTTTGGTGGCAGGACACTCATTCAAATCGAGATGGCCACACACGTTTACAAGCAAGTGGAGAGAAATAGTTGAAAGTAAGTATCAAACGGTGTATACCACCTGGACTTATTACTTACATCTTATTAATATTATCTGGTACCTCATTAAGTCGTACCAATATTATCATACTGTGTTATCATTCAATGTAGCCTGTACTGCCATATGTAAGCCCTATCTAGAGCTACTTTAAGTATGTCCTATACAGATTTAATGATACAGATTGAAAGTTCACTTATATCTAATGCAATTGTATGTATTTTCCTTTTATTATTTTCTCATGTTGAGGATTTGGGGAAGGCCATTATATATTTGAGATTATGTTATAATATACTTCACATGCATGTATAATGTAACAGCATAACATATTATGTAGGTCAAGCAAAAGTCGCATTCACATGTACACGGCTGGACTTGCAGTTATCAGCTGGCATTGTTGTAACAGCTACCAGCCAGCAGTCAGAGCACTGTCTCCGCTTTCACACATGTGGGGTTACCACATAGTCTGTACTCTTAGTCTAATTTGGATGTGACTGATTCTTTTCTTGATCAGAGAAATAATTTTAAATGTATTTAATTTTTAGTTATGATATATCTTAATTATATTCACTTGATATTATATCATATTCATAATAAGCTATGTATTACTTGCAGGTGCCGCAAAGAGAGCCTAGACTAGGTTGAGGACATATATACTTTACAATATATCTATTAGATGTATTGTAAAATATTTACAATAATACAGATTATTACAAATTATTAAAAAATCTGTAATCATTCCTTGTGCACTAGAAGCCGTACACAGACTGTAGTGCCGCACCCAAGTGCCTCGGAGAGTGCGGATCGCTGGGTCCCATGCCGGTTGGTCCCGGAAACTTGGTGTCAGTCCCGGGGAGGGACAGCCGTGTGGCCGGGCCTCCCAGACAGGGCCGAGCACCGGGTCAAGGCGCTACTAGCACGTCGGGTGTATCTATCCACCCTACCTACCTACCTAACTACAGTAAAACCCTCCGTTCCAGGCCAAAGTGACCGCTTACGCGGGGTGTCCGCTTACGCGGGGTTTTCAAGTTTCCTCCAGTCCAATATATATGTGTTATATATCGATATGCAGACATAGGCGATAATAGATCTGAAATCAATTTTCTGATATCTTAATTGGGTCCGAAGTTATTAAACCTTGAATTACAAAATCTATTTTCTATGAATATACTAATAAACACTGAAACAAAGACAGATTAATCTATTTTGGGTAGGGTGTCCGTTGGAAGTGTCTGCTTACACGGGTTTTTAGGCCTTTTCGTACCGAAATAACTGTCCTCTTACGCGGGGTGTCCGCTTACACGGGGTGTCTGCTTACACGGGGTTATAATAAACATCTAATAGAGGGAAAAATTTTCGTTCCGAGCCAAAGTGTCCGCTAACGCAAGGTGTCCGCTTACGCGGGGTGTCCGTTAAGCGGGGTTCTACTGTATTACCCATGTACCTGCCTAAATACCCATGTACCTGCCTATATACCTACCTACATGCTCACCCATCTACCTGCCCACCCATCTACCTGCCTACCCATCTACCTGCCTACCAATCTACCTGCCTACCCATCTACCTGCCCACCCATCTACCTGCCTACCCATCTACCTGCCTACCCATCTACCTGCCTACCCATCTACCTGCCTTCCCATCTACCTGCCTACCCATCTACCTGCCTACCCATCTACCTGCCTACCCATCTACCTGCCTACCCATCTACCTGCCTTCCCATCTACCTGCCTACCCATCTACCTGCCTACCCATCTACCTGCCTACCCATCTACCTGCCTACCCATCTACCTGCCCACCCATCTACCTGCCTACCCATCTACCTGCCTACCCATCTACCTGCCTACCCATCTACCTGCCTACCCATCTACCTGCCTACCCATCAATCTGCCTACCATCAACCTGCCTACCCATCTACCTGTGCACCCATCTACCTGCCCACCCATCTACCTGCCCACCCATCTACCTGCCCACCCATCTACCTGCAAACCCATCTACCTGCCTTCCCATCTACCTGCCTACCCATCTACCTGCCTTCCCATCTACCTGCCTTCCCATCTACCTGCCTACCCATCTACCTGCCTACCCATCAATCTGCCTACCATCAACCTGCCTACCCATCTACCTGTGCACCCATCTACCTGCCCACCCATCTACCTGCCCACCCATCTACCTGCCCACCCATCTACCTGCAAACCCATCTACCTGCCTTCCCATCTACCTGCCTACCCATCTACCTGCCTTCCCATCTACCTGCCTACCCATCTACCTGCCTACCCATCAATCTGCCTACCATCAACCTGCCTACCCATCTACCTGCCCACCCATCTACCTGCCTACCCATCTACCTGCCTAGCCATCTACCTGCCTTCCCATCTACCTGCCCACCCATCTCCCTGCCTACCGTCCACCTGCATACCCATCTACCTGCCTACCCATCTACCTGCCTACCCATCTCCCTGCCTACCCATCTCCCTGCCTACCATCCACCTGCATACCCATCTACCTGCCTACCCATCTACCTGCCTACCCATCTACCTGCCTATCCATCTACCTGACTACCCATATCCCTGCCTACCCATCTCCCTGCCTACCAATCTCCCTGCCTACCAATCTCCCTGCCTACCCATCTCCCTGCCTACCCATCTACCTTCCTACCCATCTCCCTGCCTGTCCATCTACCTGCCTACCCATCTCCCTGCCTACCCATACCCCTGCCTACCCATCTCCCTTCCTACCCATCTCCCTGCCTGCCCATCTACCTGCCTGCCCATCTACCTGCCTGCCCATCTCCCTGCCTACCCATCTCCTGCCTACCCATCTCCCTGCCTACCCATCTCCCTGCCTACCCATCTCCCTGCCTACCCATATCCCTGCCTACCCATCTCCCCGCCTACCCATCTACCTGCCTACCCATCTACCTGCCTGTCCATCTACCTGCCTGTCCATCTACCTGCCTGCCCATCTCCCTGCCTACCCATCTCCCTGCCTACCCATCTCCCTGCCTACCCATCTACCTGCCTACCCATCTACCTGCCTACCCATCTCCCTGCCTACCCATCTCCCTCCCTTTTGTATCTTAATGGACAGGGGTGACTTGTTTCGGTAAGTCGGGGGGGGGCTAATTCTAATTTTTCCATTTTGGGAAATAAAATTCATAGGGGGTACTTTCTTTTTGCTTTTGATATTTCCGTTGAGTGCTGGGTTGAAGAAAAGATTTCAGGGGAGTTGGCCAAATTTATTCCGGTGCCCTTGGTGGGAGTGGGGGGGGGGGGCTATTTTATCTATATTTTTCTAGGTGGGTGCGGCTTTTGTTTTCTAAATCAGGGGATGGTGCTTATCTTTTCTTTTTTCATATATTTCCTAAGGGGGCTTTAAAAACAATTTGGGGTTGGCAATTTTCAAGTGCCTCTGTGGAGGGGGGGGGCAATTTTTAGTATAGTCTTTTGGGGTTGGGGATTTGCTCTGTTAACTCTGAGAGGGGCTAATATCATTTTTTCATGGGGGGATTTAGAACATTAAAAGCATGGGGTGTGTGCTAATTTGTTTTCAGCCTCCATCCAACATGCCCACCCATCAACATACAAGTGTCACAAGCAATGACTGTCCTTTGTATTGCCATTTGTATTGGTTGTATTGTATTGGTTGTATTGTATTGGTTGTGGAGATCTTGATATATGACAATAAAATCTGCATGTATATAAAACAAATTACTTTTGTCACAGTTTTCTTTTTACAATATCTATGGTATAACTTTAAGTATTATTTTATGTGAAGATGATAAAATCTTTTAGAGAGTTTTAGAGGTTGAACACTTTGTGTGTAAACACTTCCTAATGATAAACACTTAATGGTTAAACACTTCTTAAATTTAAACGCTTTGTGATAAAACACTTCCTAAAGCTAAACACTTGTTTTATAAACGCTTCCTAATGTTAAACACTATGTATGTAAACACCTCCAAATCCTGAACACTATGAATATAAACTCTTCCCAAACTTAAACACTATAAAACTTAATGCTTTGCAATTAAACACTTTTCAAAATCAAACACTTTTTACCTAAACATGTTTAAAGTTAAACATGTTTACCGAAAAAAAGCGTTTAGAAAAGTGGGACAAGAAAGTGTTTAAATAAGTGTTTAGCATCTAAACACTGGCGTGTGGATACCAAACACCGTTTTTACAGTGTATGTAGTCCAAGATAAAGCCGGAAAGTCTAAGGATATTCTATGGAATTCCGTGGCTGAGGAAGCTTTTTCGGGACTAAAAAGAAAGTTTGAAGAGACTCCGGTCCTCCATTATCCATTGCCTCAGGGTCGGTTCATCCTTGATACTGACGCGAGCAATGACAGTATTGGAGCAGCAATGTCGCAGATACAGAACGGAGTAGAGGTTCCCATCACTTTTGCAAGCAATAGCTTGAATAAGGCACAGCAGAACTACTGTACTACAAAGAGAGAACTCCTCGCTGTAGTAGTATACGTAAGGAAATATCGACACTTCCTCGGAGGTGGAGATTTCACCTTACGTACGGATCATTCCTCGTTGAAATGGCTCTTTAACTTTAAAGATGCCTAAGGAATGATTGGAAGATGGCTGGCGGCTCTATCCGAAATTCGGACTTAAGAACTGCCAGATAGAGCACAGACCTGGTAAATCACACATCAATGCGGATAGTCTCTCCAGGAGACCGTTGCGTAAGTGTGGACGACCCGACTGTGTAGACTGTGGGGAACATGATGCTATCTTGGCTGCGTTGCACAAGATGGGTAATCCTGATCCTGTGTTTTATCAGTGGACACTGGAACAGATCCGAGAAGCTCAACAGAGTGATCCGGAAATGTCCCGGTTGATTAAACTGGTAAAGAATGGCCTCCATAGACCACGGGGAAAAGAACTCTCGATTGAAAACCGGGAGTTTCAGATACTCTGTAGTCAGTGGGCGGATTTAACTGTGAGGGATAACGTGTTATATAGGATGAGAACCTTGGTGTGTCCAGTAAGGAGACACTTACAGTTGGTTGTACCCATAGCACTGCGTCCTGGGCTTTTGACTGGGCGGAATGAACGCCGACATAGAATGATGGATTCTAGAATGTTCAATCTGTTGTAGGGTTAAGCCCGGCGAGGGCATAGGGAAGATGCCCTTACAACAAGAGCTATTTGGAGTCCGGTTTGTCCGCATTGCTCTCGATATCATCTCTGGTATCGATGAGTCCGATGACGGCAACATGTGCATGATGGTGTGGTGATGGATTTCTACACAAAATATGTGCAGATCTATCCCATGAAAGATCACAAAGCTGCTACCTGCGCGGAAGCACTTGTGAAGAATTGGGTGCTATGTTTGGGAGCTCAGAGTATTTTACATTCCGACCAGGGGAGAGAATTTGAATTTCAAATCTGGCAGGAAATGTGTAGAATACTGGAGATAAAGAAAACATGCACCAATCCATACCGTCCTCAATCAGATGGGATGGTAGAGCGGTTCAACAGAACATTGATACAGTGCTTGCACACTATGGTCAATGAGAGCCGCAGTAACTGGGATGAGCTAGCACCATTTATAGCGCACGCTTACAATGGCACTATTCATTCTAGTACAGGGTGTTCACCTAATCTGCTTGTCTTTGGAGAAGAGATTATGATGCCCGCAGACATTGTCTATGGGGTGCCTGGAGTATCCGCTGAGATACCCTGCCCTATATGTTTCGTGGAAAAACTTCGGGAACGCTTTGTGGAGGCTTACTACCGAGCAAGGCGAGGCCTAGAGAAAGCCACGGAGTGGCAGAGGTCGGGACATGATGTCCAACTAAAGCCGAGAAAGTTCCAGGTTGGAGAGTGAGTGATACGATATCACACACCTTTGGTGAACATAAAACTCGCCCCAAACTGGGATGGTCCGTTTGTTATAGTTGAAGTGCTGTCAGAAATGACAGTAGTCATCGAAGACGAATGGACACGGAAGCGCTATAAGTCGCATGTTGCTCGATTGAGAGCATGGCACTGTACGTGCAATAGAGCTGGCTCTGATAACATAGAGTCCCCGCCACAGCAGGTACCGCCTTCAGCGAAGCCCGCTCGCAGGGCAGGGAAGTTTCGGGTCAAAGCCGGAGTTGCAAGGGCCCTCTGCCAACATGGCGGAAGCCGGATCGTCCGCGTAAGGTAAAGATACCCCCGTCTGACTCGAGAGAGGAAGACTGGGAGGATTTGAAGCCCGAAGCGGAGGACTACAAAGGCCCTACTGATCGTTCTATGTACACGAAACATGGAAGATCAGTAAAAATGAAAAGAGAATTGGAAAACAATTCAACCACCCGCCGCAGCGCCCGAATAGGAGGCAAAGCTGCGGTCAACTACAAAGAGTAGTGGTGTGGAATTGTTGTCGAAATAACACAACGAGAAGGAAACGCTGACCAAACCTGCGAGTCCTAGGGTTGGTTGATTGAATGCGATGACGGTTGAAACCTGATAAAAGACGGACTTATGGCAGCAGTCCCGACGTTGCTCGAAGGGATTCCCTGTAGAGGGCCCTCCAGAGGCTGCGTTATTCGCCATAATGTTCTAATTTGATGGTTTTTAATCTCTCGATCATCAACTTATACCTTCTTGAGTCACGTAAGGGTGGTCAGATAGAAATGGAAACCCCAACGGGCATAGACTCGGCTTGGCGCAGTGAAGCGTGGCCAGTGTCTGTACCCGCTGGGAGAGTGTGACGGAACGAATCAAATGACGCATAACTTTGATCACTTTGCGGTCGAGGGGGCGTGGAGTCGCTTGGATGTTGAACGTCTCAACACCTCTCATTGGTCGAGGACATGGCCTCTTTTAATTGGGGTCAACTGGCCGTATATAAGGTCTCGGAGATCAGATCACTCTGGCCAAGTGGCGTCCCCGTGACGCCCCTGGAGTGTGTCGCTGCGTTAAGCCTGGCTGAACAACGCGGAGAGGAGGCCGCCCTTCCCGCGGAGGAAGAGGTGGTCCCGCAGGACTCGGCTCCGGCCGAGGGCCTTGCAAGCTCGGGAGACAGTGTGTCAGTCGGCCTAATCAGTGGAGATTCCCTCAGGGATTGCCACAGTGGTGACTCGGGTGCTCTGGATTCCGGTCCAGACGACACCCAGTCTACACAGCGCGGAGAGTCCGACCCTTCCACTTTGGTGGCAGAGGCAGGACCCGGCTCACCTAAGACATCAGCTTCGGCTGAAAGCTCTGGGCGTGTTGCTTCCGTAAAAGGCGGGAAACTAGACCTTTCCCATGTGAAGAGCTCTGGGTACGGGCAGAAGCAAGTTTCGACTGTTCCTGCTAAGCCCAAGGCTTCCCGTTTGCCTAAACCGATGTTTACACTGGCAAAGGCAACAGGTAAGAAAGGAGATGCTCCGCGAGCTATGTTGACTCCCATTGGCCGTGGCCGCGGGAAGCCGATCAACAAGCCGGATCCTCCTGCTCCCGGGAGTAGTCCAACCAGTCCGTGGGACCGGTGGGCCCGGGAATTGAAGAACATCACTGATCCGGACATACGTGCTATGGCTATGAAAGGATTAGTGGATCGAGGGGTTGCTAGTCAGGGCCCGGAGAGTGTTGCGCCGGTGGTCTCCCCCTCGAGGGTTGAAGCCCCGGTGGTTGCACCTCCAGCCCCGGCTACTAGCGGCCATACGCCCGCCGCTTCGGAGAGTGCTATGGAGGTTGACAAAACCCCTGGTACCTCCACGGAGTCAGTGGAGCCGGCTACTTCCTCGGAAGCAGCAGAGGCCGCTGAAGGGCGTGCCACAGAGAAGGAGAAACCGGCTGAAAAGTCGGCGAAACCTACCTCCGTGGAGGATAAACGGGCTGAAAAGCCTGAAAGTAGCTCCTGTACTTGCAGGGAGAGACGCAAAACTCGCGCAGCCAGGGAAGCCGCTGCAGCGAAAGCTGCAGCGGACAAAGTGGCCTGCGATGAGCGTTCTCTCTCCAGCTCCTCCCGCAAGGGAGGAAAAGGTAAAGGAGTGGGTAAGTCCAGTGCTGGTAAGCTTGTTGCTAAAGGCAAGGGGTCTTCGGATCCTAAACCTAGTGGTAGCAAGGGGGCGAAGGGGGCCGGGTCCTCGGGCTCGGAGAAACCCACGTCTGCGTCAGCTGGACAGCCGCACAAGAGTGCATCACAAGATTCAGATGAACCATCTGATTCCGCTGTGATGGACAACTGTGGTCGGGCCGGAGACTGGGGTGAGATCATGGATCTTGACGATGCAAAGCGTCTTGCCCATGTTTCCGACGCCGATAGTGAAGCCGGTGATTTCGTTCCTGGTGCTAAGCGCACCCAGAAGTGCAAGGTGGCCCGCAAGCTACCTAGCTGTCTGGTTGGGCGTAAAGCAAAGTGTCTAGAGGACCTCTGCGTCAAAGACCGCCATTGGCTACCGGAACCGGTAGGGGAAGATGGCATGTCTGACGACGAGGAGTGGCTTCAGGATGAGGGCTCCGCGAACACGTGGTATATCACCCGTGTGGAAGGAGTCAAGAGTGCCTCCAACCAAAAGTACAACATCCTCCAGAAGGAAAAGTTGAACTTTGCGTTGAAAGTTGAAAGTTCAACGGGCACTGTGTCTTTTTGTGTTGCCAGGGCGGGGATGTGAAAACATCGCCTGCCTATGCCACGAAA
Source organism: Alentia gelatinosa (assembly GCA_950022655.1). NCBI lineage: Eukaryota > Metazoa > Annelida > Polychaeta > Phyllodocida > Polynoidae > Alentia > Alentia gelatinosa. The sequence continues at coordinate 122,159,429 of OX465581.1, read as the reverse complement.
AGATTGTACGCGCGACATCTCGTAGAGATGCACTTGGCTGAGTTTCCCTGGTACCGTTGCAACGCGGGCAGGTGCTCAGCTGACTCGGGTTCGTCGTGCAGATCATGGATGATTCGTCACATGTTGGACGAACACGGGATCGGAGCTGTTCGGGGTGGGAAAGAACCATGCGGCTTTTTAATAAGTTTGTAGGGTTAGTTTCCTATGCCCGAGCTAAGGGTATTTCAAAGAGCAACTTTGTAGAGTATGGCCAGCAGTTCGCTGCTATCTGGTACTTACTACCAGCTCCAATGTAAGACCGCCTGCATAGGCGAATTGTGTGCTGAATAAAAAACTAAAAAAAAAAAAAAAAAAAGGGTGTCTAACCTAAGCTAAGGGTGTCTAACCTAAGCTTCGGCAGATATGGACCGGATGAAGCACTTGCGTGACACCGCGCGTGGCAGCAGCGCGAAACGGGACTGGAGTGTAGACTCCTCGAACCGTAAGCCTGCTGCGAAGAAGACTAAGAGCTCGTCTAAGTCCAGTAGTGACTCAGACGACGACTCGAGGTCGAGCCGGTCAGTGCGAAGCCAGAAGCCAAGCTCTGTAACTTGAGGGGATGTTCTGAATTCCTCAAAGACGGGCCCAGCAAAGGAAAAGCCTGGCTGGAAAGGGTCGAGTGCACCTAAAGAGGAGAAATCCTCTAAGGGTTCTGCAGAGACAGCGGTCTCGTCTGACGCTTCGGCGTCGACTAGCACTGCTGGTACTCAACCAAAGGAAAAGACGAAAGTCCCCAAACCTAGCGAGGAAAGTGGCGCGGTTGGTGGTGAGGAAGAGGAGTACCCTTCTCTGCCCCCACCACAGCGCCCTGCCCCAAAGGTAGTGACCCAGCCTAAACCTCCGCCCGCGGAAGAGATTAGGCCTGGTAAACACGGGGAAGAGATTGATGTGTACTCCGGCGATCAACGTCTGACACTGGCTACTGTAGCTAAGACAGATTGGCGCCCGTATCATATGCAGACCTACTTGCAACGCGTAGATAAATAGTCGATTATCAACGCTAACAAGTTTAGGGTTAGCACGTCGCATTTCAAAGCGAGTGGCCGCAAAAGCAAGCGGCACTTTGAATCAAAGCAGCAGCAAAACCAGTACCAATACCCAATAGCGAGCAGCACCTCCACCTCAACAGCGACGCTTCAAGTGACATTGTTAGCTCTCGCTTTGGCAGTGAGTACTCTCGTTTAGCACCCTCCCAACTTTTGAAACAGCTCCCTGGCGGATTCATCAGGTCTCATTAATGGGACAGTGTGGGTTTACACCTTTGATAAATTGAAGAGTACCTGGAGGTCGTTTTATTTTCTACCCGAGGAGACTTGAAATGCCCAAGGAGAGGTCGTACGAGGGTTTGGGTTTGATAATTCAATGTATCCTCGGGAAGGAGAGTTGTAGCTCACGATGTACGACCTCTCGTCCATTCACATTTTATTTTTTGTCCTCAGGCAGGGAGACCTCCTGATATATCAGAAATATATTTATTATGATTTTAATAAAAAACTGGAGGTCTCAAATGGAGAATTACTGTCCCATTTACTTAGATTTACATACATTCATAAATGATGAAATTAGTTCCCCAAAATAACACTATTTGTCACCACAGCGCTGACTAAATAAAGAGTCATTAGCAACCAATAGGAGACCAGTAAACAAGTGAATCTGACCAATAGGAAGAGACTGGTTACGAGACCTCGTTCAAGTCTCCTGCAAACTCTCCTACAGGCCTATTTTGTCCTGGGCTTCTCTCCAAAGACAAGGATTTCTCTACCCGGACGACAGGGTAAATCGAACGCGATTGACGACCTCTCGTCCAATAGGTCACCCGTGGAGGTCTCCTTCGTGCAAGCTCTCCTCACCAACGAGAGTTGAAAATAAAACGACCCCCTGGCTCCAAGGCTAACTACTACTTGTCCAGATTTACCATCAGGGACAAAACCAATGTTTGGTACAATCTGGTAGTTTAACCCTTTGATAGGTCAATCTGACCCGGCATTTACAATAGACGACTAAATATGTGGTGAATGAGTTTTTACAGAATCCCTATCCGCATAGACAACTTATTCAAGGCAGCTTGAAATAGTCGCCGGCGTTAGAGCATGTCCAATAGTGGTGAGGTGATGCTTTATTGTGTAATCGGATGTAATTAGATGATCTGCAGTCGCAATGGTCTGGCATTTATGTTAGACAATTTCTAGACTTTTATGGCTGAAAGTCATCAGGTTAAAAAATCGCCACCTATAATCGTCTAGTGTAAACGCCGGGTTAGGAGTACTCCGGAGTGGGAATAACATACGGAAACAGGGTTATTGTGGCTGTACAGGATAAATAGGCGGGAAAATTGACGATGCCACAGGCAGAGGTTCCTTTTATTGTAAATTTTACCACGTACATGTTTATCCCACACATTGATCACATACAGACACAGTATACCTGTTTCCGCATTATTATATACCTTAAAATTGTGATATTTCACCTTTGAATTATGCTCATATTTTGGCTTCTCAGACCTTGTCCATTGCTTACAGATGTTGATGCTGACAGGCATTGTGTTGCTATGCAGGTTGCTATGCAGGTTACCATGTGTAGTGTCATGACATCAAGGACTATACTCGGCAGTTCGAGGATTTTTTGATTTAGCGGTTTGTATGCTTTATATTTATAAAGTGCAAACAGTCATTTCTTTTTCCATATTTGTGACTGGAATATATGTTTTTTCGGGTCAAATCGTTTCTCTAGCGATTATATACGGTAAATTGCATTTATTTGTGTTTTGCGAATACGTAATTGGTACACTCGGAGCGGCAGCCATCTTGATTTCGATTTTTCTAGTCATGGGATCACATACCCTGCATGACACCTAGGTGTCGTTTGGATATGAATACGACATGGGTAGGAGCGGGCCGTATGTATAGGATATATGGCATATAGCCTATGATCCATGGGGGCTGCCATGACGCCCCCCCCCCCCCTCGCGTAGGTGTTCTTCACAAATGGAGGTGAAAAAGTAGGTGTTCTTCACTAATGGAGGTGTGAAAGAAGTGAATGATAATTGGGAAGTGTCACAACTCTAGCCTTACTGACAAATGAATATAAGTGTTCCATGTGAAAAACCTCATTCCCTGGGTTTAATCATTATATCATCCTGCTCTGGGATGGTTGTAGAGAGCCAAGGGAGCCTTGGTAAGATATTGAAAGACAGATGAATTTCATAAGAACAAAGAGCCAGAACACAGGGCCCTGTTTTTTAGTCATGATATTTGTAACTTATGACACATATTTGCTGTCAGTGTGCTATAGAGCAACGATCTTAGGCTGGCTGCGACACCTGCTGTAGATACGACACATAGGGAGGTAAAAATGGGTGTTATAGTCACGACACTCGGTGGCCAATGGACCGGAAAGTGTCGCCATAAGTGTCGTATGTCTAAGACCACTCTGGACATGTTGTACCGAATGCGCAACTTCACTTCTCTTTGGAATTGAGCAATGAAATTTCAACACGATTAAGGTATAGATATAATCTATAACCGTCCTAAATATGAAGAAGATCGGTCTCACCGGTCCAAAGTTATCGGCGTTTGAACTTCGTCATAGCAAGCGTCTGCTCTGGTGGCCAGTGTATTTTTTCCGACACCTCCGCTAATTTATGCAGCGACCTTCACATTGACTGCGTATCCGGAGGTGGGAGGGTGACTGGCCACCAGAGCAGACAATTGCTATGACGAAATTCAAACCCCGATAACTTTGGAACGAAGAGGCCAATCTTCTTCATATTTGGTATGATTATAGGTCATATGTATCCCCTACTCATGTTAAATTCGTATGGGAAGCACAGGAAATCCACAGTGACCTTTTATAGAACCTAAGACAGTTCTATACTTATCTTAACTTCCGACACATCTCGCCAAGATCGTTTGATTCCACCTACACTGTTTATATAGCACACCCGCAATCTTGTGTCATAGAAAATGTAGACTTGCGATATCATGACTAAAAAACAGGGCCCAGGTTCTGTCCCCCCAAAGGGCCCTGCCATACTATTGGCCACCTAGTGACTGTTTCATGAACTAACAATGGCTCTGTCCCCTATACTACCATAGGGATATAGTAATATGAGAAAACGTCGAGTCCGAGTATGAAAAAGATAAAAATATGAAATAATGAGCTACCGATAGCGGGGTTCGAACACCCGACGTCCGCATCCCAAGCAGGAGGCTCTGCTGACTGCTCCACAAAGACAGGTGCAATAATAGGGCCAAATACTTAAGGTGGGGGGAATCAGCAGAGTTTTGAAAGGGCTACCAGCGAAAGTTGAGATCTCATTGGTTTCTCACGAGAAAAATAGATCAGAAAACTACAATACTAGGAGCAGGTTCGAATTCCACCACATACGAGAATCTCACTCTCGTGGGCCTTCAGTCTCCATGCCTAGATTTGGTTCACTATGTCTCTATGTGCGGGAAGATCTCCAAACAGATTCGACGAAATTCTAACGTTTTAGATATAGTAGGTGCCGTAATTAGGTGACCGCACCACATGTTATATGCCTCAATAGTTGGCCATTGTGCACTTCAAGCTGTTACGGGGGTGTCGGAGCATGAACCTGAAGTTATGAATGGAAGAGAACTGCCATTTTGTTTGTTTGTTTTTGACACTGTCCCTGCTCTTGATCTATCGCGATATTTTACGTTAGAGCGACGTAGTGTTTGACACGGCTGGCACTACATTTTCACATTATGAATCACTACGGCCCGCTGCATGGCGGGCCCAAACAGAATTTATACTATACCCCTAGTAGCGGGTAGAATTTCATAGACATTCGCACATAGGTGTATAGTAATATTAGAAAACATCCTTACTGTGGACGAAATGGTTCCTGTTCCTGTCAGTCTTTGATTTCATACTTCCTGACGCCATAGGCGGAAGGCAGTATGAAATCCAAGACTGACCGAGAACAAGAAACGTTTCGCCCATAGTGTGGATGTTTGCTTATTATTATATACCTTAAATCAATGAAAAAATTACATTTTGATGACTTTTTAAGTCACACTCACAGCAGGCACGGACATTATTATTACTGCACACCTAACAGCGGGCAGTATTTCATAGACATTCGCACACAGGTATATAATAATATGTATACTTTACCAGGGCTGCCTCTCTTGATATTTTTCAAGGTAGATTGGTTGGCATAGATTCATAGTTGCAAAGTTATGTTTAAATTCGGATATAGCCTCTTTGACCGTGTTACCTGATTTAGTTTGACATAGAGGTCCACTGAATCCTAAGGGACAAATACATGAAACCGTGTTTGATGTTGACACACATTTCCCATCATTCCTGCATCGGTGGCTTGAGCAGCACTGACCTGAAAAATTACATTAAGATTTAAAGGACATGTTTGTACAAATAGACCCAGTCATAACATTGTAAATCGATGGTTGTTGATTAACATCTCTCAGCCAGTTTTCTTTGCCTCCACTGCACGAAAACCGCCATTTAACATATGAATGCGCCCGGCATATATAAGTATGACTTTTGCATATATAAGGTCGTCCTATTCCGCATGTATATACGCCTCATCTGTAGACGTATATAAGGGTCCAGTGAAGAGGGCTTCACTGAGAGCGGGCGGGAGGTGGCGCGGGGTGGGGATATTTCCTCTCATATACGCCGGATATGAAATACAGCCAAGACACGTCCATATATAAACCCTGGGCGTATATATATGAAAACAAGTCGATTTACAGCCAATAAATGCACTTCCGCGATGGCGTATATATGAATAAAATGGTGGTTTTCGTGCAGTGCTCTCTTATATATGATTTGCTTTCATCAATGTAAAACTAAAACTGAAAAGGCCCAACACTGAGTTGTTTAGGAAGTCCCCGCTATATAACAGTAAGGTTCTTTGGGATGCTTTGCCACTGAGTATGCATCATGTGGAAAATAGAGATAAGTTTAAGGCACTTTTGAAAAAAAGGTAACACTGAGAAAGTTGAGGAGGTGTACATTTTTACGAACTATTTCCGGGAGCTACCAGTTTTGTGTCTTGAACACTGTGCAAGTTATATGTTCAAATTTAGTTGACATCACTGCTATATCTTTGCCATATTACTTTGTTTGTAATTGTTCGATAATTTTAGTCTTTATTTAGTCTGGTAACAAAGTTAGTCCAGTCTTTTAAAATCTTGTGTTACTAATTTTTTAAAGTCTGTCTAGTGGAGAGGTTGACCAGAAAATAAAGACTTAAGTAAGATTCACATGTGCCCCGGTGTGACCTAAGTCAAGAAGGAGCCTAGATTTATCAGGATGTATAACAGGAGGAAGGTATTGGTGTAACAGCATCAGCTGTTTTCTTGGTGATCTCACTGTTTGTTGGAGAATCGTGTTTATTACTACTCTCCCTGTCCATATGACAATTTAGAGGCTCCATGAATTTAAATTATGGTTCTCTGGACTTTTGAAAACTGTCCTATTTAGGACAGATTTTGTACGTGCGTCCATCGTATTTGAATTGACAAATACCGCATACCACTAACACCAGAAATGCCAGCCACAGAGAGCGCATTCTGAAAGTGTGTGTGTACCGTAAAAAAATTACAGGTGAATGGGACTGATGTTTGGTGAGGCGTACTCACCTGTATGTGGTGGCGCCACTAGTACGGTGTAGTACGTCCGATACCAGAAGGTGGCGGTAGTATATTTATATACAAATACTTGGTTGTTGTTGTATTTCTTACATATATATTTGTGGTGGTCGCCGCCTGTCTAGCAGGTTTGATGACCCCAATCCGGAACGCTAGTTCCAGGCAGGATCCCACCCTATGCACTCTACGTAGGTTAGTTCTGTTTTCGGTTAGTTTGCACAGACCTAGTCACACATGACACAACAACGTCTTTTAATAAACAGGGATGTTTATTAATCACTACTTCCCGGGAAGATCTGGAAGATCTTTCCCACAAGTACAGTACCCTAGCACATAGGTGCCAGGTAGCGCTGGAGAGGCTAATCTGAAAGACTCGCCTAACCACCAGGAAGGTTACAAGAACCCGCCATCAAAGTGAGGGCCCAAGGGTCTGTTCCGTAGAAGAGACGCGCGAGGACAGCCTGTCGACCTACTGTGAACGCTGAGTATATATACCCAGCATTACGTAATCCCGGTCTCTGCCGCGCCACTCTCGTGTGTGGCGTTGTCCGGAATCACTACACAGTAAGGATCGGCACGTCGCGCCACCTTCCGTAAAACAAACGAACACTGCTGGATTCCCACCCCACTACATTACCCCTCCCAGTTTTTACTAAGGGGGGAACCAAGGCAGCCATTATGCTGCTAGGGGACAACCCAGTTAAAAATTACAATGTAAATCCAGCAGTTCTTGGTCTACTCTCTAGCTTCCTGGTGTTCACAAGAATTCACTGATACCAATGTATAAGTGAAAAAGGTGGAATTGTAAGACGGAGAAGTTATATTAAAATTATGGAAGATAAGACATTTAGGAAAGAAGAAACGACATTTGAAGAATGAAGGACTAGCCTCGCTAGCACCTTGAATAAATGTGATATTCACCCATCTTGAGCCGGGGAGCGTATTCTTGAGCGTTGGGCAGGGAAGACTCGACAGTCGCGGACCTACAGGTGGTCAGCCCTGCCTGTCGAGCACTCTGCCTCCAGCTGTTCCGGATCTTGTTGAAGTCCATTGTTGGCTCCCGGCGAGTGAAGTGTCGTTCTCTTTCTCATCTTGGAGTATCGAGCCCAGCTGACCCACCAGCGTAGCAGACCTACTACATTCAGCCCGATACCAGCGGGTGCTGGGCTTCCCACTGTTCTTCAGTTTGGAAGACATCCATATGTAGAAGAAGGGTCAGCCTCGCTCGACACCTTCTAAGTTGAAAAGTTTCCGAATACGGAAATATCGGCCAAAAAGGCAAAAACAATTCTCCATCCACCTGGTAAGAGTGTGTGGTATCAGTGTTCTTTTATTTGGCTCCAGCTATACTGGCATAGTTTCCTTCGGCTTAAATCGAGTACCAATTAAGGCCCCAATTTTAAGCCGGACTCAGAACTTAAGATCATTGACCCAAGGTAGAAGTAGTCGGCGTAATCCAACAGAACAGGGATTACGTCTACTATCTCATTATCTAGTCGACGAACTCAGTTCCGACACAGACCTGGTAAGTCAGTTCCATACCTGAAAGGCATAGTCTTCCTTACCTGGTACCAGAAACTAGTGTGGACCGAATCCACACCACAGGCCGGAGGTTTTCGTGATGGGGGCCCATTACGGGCCTGACCATCGAGAGAACCTTCAGCCGTCTGAAACCAGGGTTGTGTCTTGGGGAAGTCATTTTACTGACTTTCCTCAGCCCCAACCCAGGATCGCTTATCATAGGTCGCTCCTAACTTTTCCTCTACCCCTCCCAGCGATCCTTGCGGTTCGCTGAGAAAATGCAGAATTCTGTTTAGAAGGCCACACTCCTGGAAGTAGCTAGGTCGAAAAAAAAATTTTCCTCCCCGGGACTTCGGATCCAGGAGAGTTGTTAACTCTGCCGGTTCCGAGTTTAGACGGCGTCTTCCCGGCCTACTAGGTACCAATCAAGCCGGTCGTTGTCAACCTTAGATATCCTCATCAGAGGATATCTTGAGGTCGAGAATTTTCGACTGACTGGGTGTGCTAGCCGTCGGTGGAACCGACGTTGCCGGGGCGGTCCTCTCTGGTCGCAGTTGACTCAGTGCAGACGTAGGCTGAAACTGAGACATCAGCTGCCGAGAGAGGTCGGTCCAGTATCTAAAAAGATTCCGGACTCCAACGGGAGGATGTTGGCATTCACCCCCAGTGCCCCACCCTGTTCCTCGGGTTGATCCATCAGCTTAGCCTGGGAGGGCTTCGCTGATTTCTCAGCCCGTGTCACGGCGGGAGGCATCCTCGACTGTAGGACTTCAGTCTGATCCTGTTGGGTCTGACCTTGTCCTGACAGCAGAGTGTCTACACTGACATCCATAGGCTGGGCCGTACTGGATGTAGTGTCCTGGTGGGAAGTTTCCTCCACGGATGACCACCCCAACATGCCGGCGAGTTGCCGACGTGTCGGATCTGATTCTTCTGTGGTGAACTGAAAAAATCTTCCCCGGCTCCGCTGTCGGGCCAAGCACGCTTCCTCAAGGGCTTGCGGGTCATCACCGATGTCATAGAGCGACATACGTTCATCTTGGCGATGGGTCTGGGCTTCCGCCAAGGCAAACCTCGATTGGGCCGTGGTTTTCGCAATATGCGCGTCCTCTAGGTCCAACGCGTATTGTTTAGCCAGGCCCTTCGTGGTTCCTTCACCTCGAACCGGGCTAGGTTAACTAGCTCCTGAACGAGGCTCTCATGGAGAGACTGAGCGCCCCTTCGGACGCGGCCTTCCAACGTGCCACCTATATGCGACTCTAGTTGATCCGCCCGTTGGACGTATTCAACCGATATCGCACAGGTAGAGGAAGCTACCTTCGACGCAACGGGTGGTTGTGTCGTCGGTTTCTTCTTCACCTCAACAACCGGGTTGGCTGGTGGTGGGAGTGCCGGAAAGGCCTCCTCATCCACAACTTTCCCGGGTGCTTGGGTAGCACCTTTGTCGATCGGGGAAACTCCCGGGAGACTTGAGCTAGGACGAGTCCCAGCTGGTTTTTCCGCGGGTCTGCTGGCTTTAGAAGCCGTTGCAACTTTCCCTTCACTCTTGGCTGAGAGGAGTTTTAGTCCCTCAGTCAAACTTGGCGCAGCCTGGTAAGCAGCTTCCACCATGTCAGCGATGGTGTGCTTACTAGGAGCCAACTTTTTCTTCGGCTTCCGACTGGATCGCCCAGAAGTGTAATCCTCGCTGGACGAGGACGATGACAACTTCTTGACCCGTTGTCTAACCTTCGAGGAACCCCTAGATGGTTCCCGGCTATGGGACCGTTTGTTCCTCGACTCTTTTGACATCCGTCGATGGTTCGAAGCGGATAGCATCAGACTTCCGAACCAGCCAGGACTCTTCTTCCATCCGATCTTAAACAATCGACCGTCTGTCACACAAGTTTCGGGCTCCGGCTTGCCTTTCTGAGCATCGGAACCTAAGTCAATGAATCTCTGCCCCAGATTCATGACCCGTTCCCGAGCTGCAGCACCAGCAGTCCGGTGTTCCCGGGCAATGTGTCAGACTAGACACGATCGCCGCGAACTTGCACACCCGGCCTGGCAAGAACCACCCTTCTTACCAAGGCACTGTAGCCACGGTCGCTCAGCTAAGTGTACCTCAACGAGGTGCCTAGCGTAACGACCTGCAGTCACATAGGTCGGTGACAATTTCTTGTCCCTCCCATGGCAACTCAAAAAGACACAATGATCGCCGTTACCGAACTTGTGCCATGCGTACGCGATCCGGTCTTTGACCTGATCCTCGTACTTCAGTCGACTGACTCGAGACACTCCTTTTACCCGGTCGGGGTACCAGGTGTTGGGAGAACGTCTGACGTTCCATCTAAACCGACACCATCTGGGATGTAATGTTGGTTTCCATGACGGAGATCTTCAAGGCAAGTATAAGTCTTGCCCAGCAAAGAGGCGGGTAGCTGTCGAGCCACCGTTCTCTTCCCAGCCCGCTTTACGCCAGGCTGGAAATCACCGTCATCATTGTCCGGGTAAGATTTGGCCAGGGGTTTAGCCCTGTCCATCTCCATTCCCAACACTTGACATCTTCGCCACCCGTGGCACCTGTTGAGGTGCTCGGTGTAGCGTCAGCCGCACTCGGTCCAGCTTGCGCCACAGGTTTGTCCGAGCCTTTTGACCCAGCCCCCTTCGACTTCTCTTGCTTCCCGGGTTCAGGTTTCCCTTTACCTGAGTCACGCGATTCCAGCCAACCTTCCTTCTTTGCCAACTCCGCCTCAGCCCGCTCCGGGGCTGCACGACGGAGTCGCTTCCTTTGCTGTTTCGACAGCTGTGGCTCAGTCCTGGTAGCATCCTGAGGTTTTGACACCTCAGTGTTACTAGCAGACTTCCCCGGCGCGGGTTTAGCCGGCTGTGACACCGGTTTATCACCTTTGCTGGACGGCCCCATTACAGAGTCGTCCCCAACTGACGAATCAGTCTCCATAGCCGCCTCCGCACCAACCTCGGTCCTCCCGGGTTTAGCTACCGGACCCGGGGCCAAAAAGGTCCCGGTTTCCGCCGGCTTCACCTCAGGTGGAGTCCAATTCTGGTACATTGAATGTACTATGGCTCACGTTTTGGGATCTGGGAGCCCAGCCAACACCTGTTCCAGGCTCTGAGTAGAAACCTCATGCCTGGACTGCATATGCTCGAAGTACCTCCTCGGAGAACGACGACGCGGGCGGGCTCGGCCACGCCTCGGCGTATTGCGCTCCGATTTGGAACCTTTGGCTTCCATCATTACCACATCCGAGTCAGAGACTTCGGTTTTCACCGAGCCTGTCTTCGGACGGGCACTTGAAGAACCCTTAGCGGCCTGGGCCGCCTCAGACTTCTTCCTGGTGTGACCTTTTCCCTGTCCGGGTCGTTCATCTCGGGTTACCCCAAGAAGAACAGAGTCCTCAGACTCATCCCCTTCCAGGTCAAAATCACCATCATCTGACCCGATGAGCAAAGCATCATCGTCCAGATCTGCCCCCCGCTCAGCCGAGGCTGAGGATCCGGGCAGTGGTGAGGGGAGCTCGCGCTCACCCTCCGTAGATGGGGCACGGTCAGCCATGCTGCTACCGCCCGACTCCCGTGGTGCTAGGCACCACTCCGAACACAGAGTGAAGACCACTGAAAAAATATATACTCCTAGTTGACCCAGATTCGCAGTCACGAACCAATCAACCATGTCAACACCGCATGCGTGAAGAAACCAAAGGTCAGCGTTACGCTCGACTTGATTCATTCACGCCTTCAATCACCCAGCACAGGTTCCGAAACCCAGGGAAGCCCCTTTTTGAGCTCCACCCCGAGTTCTCTACTGCGTGGGGTTTTCTTATCGCCGTCTTGTATCACGTCGATAGCATGGGAGACTATGTACAACTTTCATATAAATGGATCAGACCTTACAGAGCGTTCGGCAATTCTGCAGCCTCTAGAGGGTCCTCGACGGGGTCCCTTAGAGCAACGTCTGGGCTGCGGCACACAACGACTGATTTTAAGGTAACTATTTGATCAACATTCACGTATAATTGACACGCCACTGACTATCAACGATCTACATTTCGTACCATTGCTTCTCGTTGTGTTTTCGACAACCCCGGCACCACACCCTTCGATTTTAGTCGAGATCTGCGGCGGGGTTTAGAGTCTATTTTAGACTCCATTCTACATCTCGAACCATGTTTATTATACACAGCTCGATTTGTAGCAAATTCAGACTTATCCGTGTCGGGTTTTTCATCTACCCACACCTCCCTTTTAGGGTTAGCGTAAGTAGGAATCACCTTCCGCGGACGTCCCGGGTTCCGTCGGGCTGACGGGCACCTATTCGGAACCCCGGTAACCTTTGACCGGGACTTCCCTGTCGGGGTCTGCCTCCGCCGTGTTGATGGGGGTTTGACATCCGGCTTCCCGGCTTTTTGAACCTGGGACCTCTCTGGTACCCCAGTAGGACCCGTGGTCAGTGACACATCCCGCGTTGTAGCAGGGTGTGAAACTTCAAAGCCCGAACTTTCGCGCTTCCCCTCCCATAGTCGTAAATGAGCTACATGGGATTTGTAACGCCTTCTTGACCATTCATCCTCTATCACTACTGTCATTTCTGACAATATTTGAACAATTCTGAATGGTCCGTCCCAGTTAGGAGCGAGTTTTACATTTACCAACGGAGTGTGGTATCGTACAACCCGGTCTCCTACTCGGAACTTACGTGGTTTAAGATTGACATCATGGCCAGTCTTTTGCCACTCGGCAGCTTTTGTCAGGTTCTTGCGAGGTGATATCCTTCTACAAAACGTTCTCTGAGCTTTTCGACAAACCCTATGGGACAAGGATCATCCGTAGACATTCCGGGAACCCCATAGACTATGTCAGCGGGCATTACTATTTCCTCGCCAAAGACGAGTAAATTAGGTGAACACTCCGTGCTTGAATGAATGGTCCCATTATAAGCGTGAACTATAAATGGTGCCAATTCATCCCAATTCTTCCGGTTTTCATCTACCAGGGTCCGAAGACACTGGATCAATGTCCGGTTGAATCTTTCTACCATACCATCTGATTGTGGACGATATGGATTCGTATGTGTCTTTTTGATCTCGAATATCCTACACATTTCTTTCCAGATCTGGGATTCAAATTCCCTTCCCTGGTCGGAATGTAGTACGCTCGGAGTTCCAAAAGGCAACATCCAGTTCTTCACTAAAGCTTCCGCACAAGTGGCAGCTTTGTGATTCTTCATGAGATAGATCTGCACATATTTTGTGTAATAATCCATTACCACCATCATACAGGTATTTCCTTCCTCAGACTCGTCGATACCAGATATGATATCTAGAGCGATTCTGGCAAACCTGGCACCAGATAGCTCCTGTTGTAGCGGCATCTTTCTGAGTCCTACCCTGGGTTTGACTTTGCTGCAGACGGAACATCCATATATCCACCTTCGAATATCTGCACCCATTCCAGGCCAGTAGTAACGACGCCTTATTCTGGCTACCGTCCTTTTCCGTCCTAGATGAGCTGCACTCCTATGTTCGTGACATAGAGTCATTAGTCCGGAACGTAATTCTCGAGGGACTACTAATTGCAGAGCACGTTTAAGTGGTTGCAACATAGTTCTCCATCGATATAATACTCCATCTCGGACCTCTAGTTCTTTCCATTGACCACATATATTCCGAAATTCTCAGTTTTCAGGCGAGATCTCGGGCTCTGTAGGCCTATGGAGCCTGTTAGCTACCAGTTTAGTTAACCGGAACAGATCTGGGTCAGCCTGTTGACTTTCCTTAATTTGTTCTAGTGTCCACTGATAATTCTGGGGCGGTTTTACTTTCTGGGAGCGTAGGGTAGCTATTACAGTTCTATGCTCTCCACAGTCCTGGCAATCTGGCCGCCCACATTTCTGCACTGGTCTCCTTGAGAGACAATCTGCATTAATGTGAGACTTTCCAGCCCGGTGCTCGATCTGACAGTTTGTCAATCCGAATTCGGAAAGAGCTGCCAGCCATCTTTCAATCATTCCCTCGGCACCTTTGAAGTTAAAGAGCCATTTGAGAGAAGAATGGTCAGTACGCAATATGAAATTTCCACCTGCTAGGAAGTGTCGATATTTTCTTACATACACCACAACCGCTAAGAGTTCCCTCTTAGTGGTACAGTAGTTCCGCTGGCTTTTACTCAAGCTATTGCTGGCAAAAGCTATTGGAACCTCCACACCATTCTGAATCTGAGACAACGCCGCTCCAATACTCTCGTTACTAGCGTCAGTATCAAGAATGAAGCGACCCTGGGGCAGAGGGTACTTCAACACGGGAGTCTCCGTAATTTTCTTTTTAGTCCCAGAAAAGCATGTTCAGCTACCGGAGTCCACTGGATCTCTTTTGGCTTCCCTGGCTTATCTAGTACCACATACTGCTGCATGGGGTGTGCAATTTCAGAAAAACCCGGAATAAAGTCGCGGTAATACAAACAAAATCCTAGGAAAGACCTTATGTCTTTTATATTCTGGGGGCGTGGCCAATTAGCTACTACCTCCAACTTGGAAGGATCTGCCCGGATTCCATTTCCAGAAACTATCCGTCCCAAGTATTCCACAGATCTGCGAAACAGTTTGCATTTCTGAGGTTTGAGCCTCAACCCATAAGATTGAATCCGCTCAAATACCTCTCTCAGGTTTTCTAGACATTCGACATAATTCTTTCCGAAGATGATTATGTCATCCAGATAAACCAAACACTTTTTCCACTGTAGACCACGCAACATCTGATCCATCATGGATTCGAAAGTCGCAGGAGCGTTACAGAGGCCAAATGGCATTACGGTAAACTCGTAAAGCCCTTGATGAGTGGTGAACGCCGTTTTAGGTTGATCGCCACTGTTCATCTTTACCTGCCAATATCCAGACTGGAGATCCAGAGTACAAAACACTGGTTCCCTCCTAGAGAGTCGAGACTCTCATCGATCCGAGGTATTGGATAGGCATTTTTCCGGGTGATACTATTCAATTTTCTGTAGTCGATACAGAATCGGCAAGTACCATCCTTTTTAGTAACCATTACCACAGGGCTAGCCCAAGGACTTGCACTGGGAATAATTACTTTCTGGTTGATCATTTTCTCTACTTCCTCTTCTAAAGCTTCCCGTTTTACCGGAGGTAGCCGTCGATAAGGAAGACGGAAAGGTTGATGTCCCTCTGTGTCAATCATGTGTTCTACTTGATCCGTTCTTCCCAGAGGATCTCCTGGTCGAGCAAAGATTGACTCCATTTTCTAAAGAAGCATTCTTAGTTCATGTCGTTCCCCACTGTTTAGTGTGTCTGTCGTCTGAACTAAGGTTTCCAGAGTTTTGTGCAACTGTATCATGTTCCTGTATCAATATTCCTGTATCATGTTCCTGTATCAATAGCACTAACTCGTACTTCTTCATAATCATTTCCTTCGAAGTCCAGTTTTCCCGGTTCGGAATTTTTATCTTCCCCGGTTATTTCGGAAACTGGAACAGGTGTGATTCCCTGCGGACCGGAGTCTACTAGGCCATCTACATGAGCTAGGGTTGCCCAGCCCAATGTATCACCTTTCTTCAGTTTAATCAACCTGGAAATGTGATTACTTATAGGAATTGATCCTTCTCTAGCACTTCCTATCAAAGTATCCGAGGCCTGTATTCCTTTGTGAGAAAACAGTTCCGGGTTTGACTCGAAGAGTGCATCTCCACGTGGTAAATCTCCTTCCCCAGCTATCAGGACATTAACTATCTGCTGAGGTGGGATGCCCACATCTTGTCGAACAGAAATCAAAGAAGAAATCTGTCGACAACTACATTCCACTTCCATTAACTCAGGAAATTTGAGTCGGAGAGTGCCATCCTGTAGATCCACAGAACCTCCATAGAGGGTGAGAAAATCTACGCCTAATATTCCACTCTCTTCAATATCACTGAGTATGGGACCCCATACAAATTCAGTGTTACCTATTGAGACTGGAATAATCACACTACCATAGCATCTTTTGTGAGTGCCATTAGCAGCTTTTGCCGAAGCTCCAGGAACATGACATTCCTGTGAGAATCCAAGAGACTGATTGAGTCCATTGTTCAACACAGAGCGACTAGTGCCAGTATCTAATAACAGATCTATCTTTCTTCCTTGAATTCTAGCCGGCACATACCAATGTCGCCCACCTAAGGGAGACGGTTGTTGTATAAACCGTGAGATCCCATCCAAGGTTCCAAGATCCCATCCGCGTTGACAAAGCCATTGCAGACAGGGGTGCCCGGGTGAAAGATACTTGCTACAGATCGTTGCGACCATACTTTGTATCTTTCCCTTTTCTGGTAAGTGGGGAATATATTCCTTCTTATTGATCTCACAGGTTTGGGTTTCCTGGCACATTCCTTCCCGGACCGCAGTGTTGCCACTCGCTACAGTCCTTCTTTGTTTTCCAGTTCACTTCGAGAGGCAACCGTCAACGCAGGCAGACTACGAGGTGTTTCCACTGTAGTAACGTTCCGGGCTTCAGGACAATCTGGAGAGATATGTCCCATTTTGTTGCACCGCCAACAACGTCGGACATCCAGCTGGTTTTTCTCCACCTGATTCAGTCTTTCGTTGATTTTGGTCAACAACTTCATTACCTCAGAGGGATTTCCTTCTGGATCAGCGGTTTTTTGTTTTGCCTCTGCCACAGAAGGTACATCACTGTTCCTTCCAAAGCTAGGGGTTCGACCTCTCCCACGTCCCCGTCTACTGAAACCTCCTCTTCCAAGTACCATCGAGCGGACATTAGAGAGTATATCCTCTATTTCTGCTTCCTGGCACTCGTAGGTATCTTCTTCTTCTCCTTGCGACCAAGTAGAACCAACTACGTTAACCTGGGAAGTTTTTCCTGGATTAGCATATTTTCCGAATAGTATACACCGTTGTCCATAGGCGTCCACTATTCGCAACACCTGCATGAAGTTCATACCGGGCTCCCATTTAGAGATGACTTCCACTCTCACATCATCATCTCAAAGTCCTTTCACAAACTGAGTTTGTAGATCTTCATGTAGTGCAGGAGAATCCAATCCCGTTCCTGGGTAAACTTCCAACAACATTTGTTGCAAGGCTAGCCCATAGGCGCGAGTTGTCTCCTCTTTACCCTGGATCCTCTTTAGAAAAGTGGATCGGGGGTTCAGCGTTACCAGCTGACCACAATAGTAAGAGGCTACCTCTACTAACTCATCCCATTCCGTACCACCGGAACGGCGAAAAGCTCGAAGTGCAGGTTCTCAGAGTCCATCTCGTAGCGCTCTTTTGAGGTATGGCAATGCATCGACTTTGTTCCAGCCATTACATTGTATATCCTCACAAAATCCCGCGAACCAGTGTTCCCACTCCATTCCTTTTCCATAAGGTTTTGGAATGACAGCGTTCCTTCTGGCTGCGTTCTCTGGGCGCATAATCGGAACCTTGTCGGCTCTTGCCATTGACAAGTTGAAGATCCGGTCTTGCTCCCTGATTTGGTTGAAAGAGTTGAACCCTAGTTCGGCTATAGCTTTACTAG